>BLAL01000003.1:0-106892 GCA_015698045.1 Rhizophagus clarus
AAAATGCATTACGTCCGTCAAAATGCATTAATCCGTCAAAATGCATTATTCTGTCAAATGCATTACGCCTGTTAAAATAATTACGGTTACGTCAATTCGATTCGGCATGCTGCCGTATTTCGGCAATTTCAAAAATTAATTCGCGAGAAAGTATAGTCTTGCTTGTCTGAATGCGAAAAAAAGGACATTTCAATACGTTGTGAATTCTGTTAATATTGTCAAACCAATCAATTGTAATAAAGGCATAATATTTATCATCATTGCCTTTTATTTGAAGATCCCTTTTATAATCGCATAACATTCACCACTGTCTTCCTCGTGTATTGTTACGACGTCACCAATATGAAGATGTACTTTGGAAAAGACGCCATCGCTTTCTTCCATAGTGTATGTCGCCAATTCATACCAGCCCATTTGAGAATATATAAGAGCTGACTTTTGTCCAATGTCCATAAATGAAAGAAGCAGCTCAGATTTGAAATTTGGCAAATTTTTCATGATATTTTCACGATCCTGACGGACAAGCTCCTCTTTAAGATAATATTGTAATAAAATCCACTGGAGATGAAATCGCTATATAAATAAAATTACGTTAATAATTGCGAAATATATTATTATAAAATTGTAATACAAACCTTCTTCATTTTCTTCCGGTTCTTGTTCATTTGATACCTTGTCTTCAGTAATATACCAATTAGTCAATAAATTTCTAAAATTTGAGGACATAGTAGCGAAACCTCTACAAGGTTGTGATAATCTTTGATCTGCGCCTCCATCTACTAAATGACGAATTGCAAAGAGCGTAGTATACCGCTTTAACAAGTCTAGCTCGACATTCTTGCAATTTGTTCGTGGTACCATTGCTTTAAAGATCCGATGCACCATCTCTTGATACCAACTTGAGTGTTTATAAGAGTACCATAAGTCCTTGCATGCACCAGCAAGTGGATATTGATATGCAGGTTGGTAAGTTAGCAAATTCAGGGAAAACCTAAAGCCACATTATTAAATAATATTTTATATATTGAAAATAAAAAATAAAAAATTATATAAGAATTATGAATAATTGTACCTTTGGAAGAATTTTCATTTCTTTTCAAGGCATTTTTGAATTCGTCATACGAATCTAAATGTAAACTTGCTTTCCAAAAATCCACCTTATTGTTTTTGCGTACATAATACCAACAAGCAATTATTACATTTTTCGCCATGTTAATGCGTGATTCTTGAATTCGTCGCAGAATGCTTCTGGATTCATTTTCCTTTAGCTTGATGTTTCTAAAAAACTATTAAGTATAAAAGGCATTATCATAGCGAGCCTAAGATAGTCAACATCATGAAACTAGCATTGTGACTAATTGGATTTGGCAAACGAGACCATTTTTTGGTTTCTCAAGTTCTTCAGGCTTTGATAACTCGTCCTCTCCTTTTTGTAAAATAATTCGCACCGTGGGAAATCAAAAACTTTATTAAAAGATTTTGTCGTTACATATCTAGCTAAAGTTAATTAAATTCAAAGATCATACGTTAATTTAAGAAGTCGTCCAATCTTCCCAGCAGTTGCATGATATACATCTTGAGGTGTCTGTAGATGCCTTTCTCTTAGCAGCCTATCCAAAATGCTAGGCCTTGTTCTTAGTCCAAACTCAGTACAAAGTCGTCTTTGCCTTGTGGTAGCAGGTTCGTTAAATATCTCTTTAAATTGATCGTCAGTGATGTGATGATATCTTGATGTTGCTGGTACATCCTGAGAGAAGTTGGTAAGTGATTCTCGAGAGGCTGTACAAGTGCGGCAACCTTTATTGGCATTATGTCGTAATACACCACACATGTCATTCCCTTGTGGTAAATCAGCAGTTACGACACCTAAACCGGCTATCACCCAAGCATCTTGGCCATTCACTTCCATTAATTTTCCTTGTTCGAATTCTTTCATTTCAGAAATAAATGGCAACATGAATTCATTGAAATTACCACCGAAAGGAACAAACCCGAGAACAAAGTGATTTTTGAGCAACTTTCTTTGACGGGCAGGCATATTTCCAAACTGCACATAAACACCTCCTAACGAATGATAAACATTCCTAAATGTTCCAAAATCATCGTAGTATATGTCCAAAAACAGCTTATAAACCGGAATTGTTGGAGATGGTGGCTGCCTTATGGAAATATATTCCGAAGGATGTTGATAAGAGAACGTTGCATCACGAATGCGCCAGTGTGTATGATGTTTATAAAGTATTTCGGTAATTCGTAGTGTATCTGCAGCAACCTTTTCTGAAATTTGTGATGTTGTTATTGTCAAGAATGGTTCATCTTGTAACCAAACTTCTCCGGAAAGAGAGCGATTTTGTCTTAATTCTCCCTTAAAAGTTCCAGGCAAGTCACTATAATCTAGAACTTTTTGGATTCTCAGCCGATACTGTTGGTTCTCTTCATTTAATAATATCGCTCTCAATCTGCCAAGTTTTCGCTCATTGTCGTAATAGTAAACAAAATCGCCGCATTGGTATATCTCTATTATATACATATGAAAAAGTGTTAGTCTCTTGTACTTTATTGCTTCGCCTCTCTACCATCAGCTTGCATTTAATAAATAATTACCCCCTGATATCATTAATTGTTCTTGACCGAAAAGAGGTGACTCTGCCCATAAGGTACCATGCCAGTACTCAGATTTTGTTTTTGAATCGACACCAGCACCAAAATACATTTCCTTTAATAGTGATGGGTTGTTAAGAACATTCCAAATGATATCACTTATTGAAAGTTGATATGCCATCTTTGAATCCTTTAAAGTTAATGGTGTTTTTTTTGATGAAATTGAGATAGATTTTGCTGATATTGAGGGAAGAGGAAGACGCTCCCTCCATGCTCGAAATCTCCGAATATTCTTTACAATATGATCTCTATTAAATTCTGGTCTCATGATAATGTCAACAAGATCTTCATATGCATTTGTTGAAATATTATGCTTATAAATCCAACAAAATAAGGCAGCAGTAGTTAAATTTTGAAAATATGGAGCAAAATCACCATCATAAGATGGTAACTTATCTTTAGCCAATGCTTCATCAACGAATAGCTTTTCTTCTGAGATATCAGAATCATGTCTTTCTTCATTATCTGACGACATTGTTTCATATTCTTCATCACTTTCTAAGGACATTATATAATCGCTTTCTGTTTCATTCTCTGATGATGTTGAAATCATGTTGGTATCACCTTCTTCATTATTGCTTCGTTGTTCTAAATCATCATCATTATCGTTTTGTTGTTCTAAATGATCATTATCGCTTCGTTGTTCTAAATGATCATCATTGCTTCATTGTTCTAAATCATCACCATTATCGCTTCGCTGTTCTATATGATCATCATCGCTTCGTTGTTCTAAATCATCACCATTATCGCTTCGCTGTTCTATATGATCATCATCGCTTCGTTGTTCTAAATCATCACCATTATCGCTTCGCTGTTCTATATGATCATCATCGCTTCGTTGTTCTAAATCATCATCTCCGTCGCCATATTCATTATACTCTTCACCGCTAATATTATCATCTTCAAAATCTTTTTGTACCATTTTTCATTGTCATCATTATCCGATAATAAAAATCTGTTGGGCAACCTTCTAAAATTATTACGGATACGAAAAGGTAATGTAGCAATATTTGCTTTTCGAGGTTTATTTCGTAACATGGCTATGATAATAATTATAATAAGGAATAATAAAATGAGTAAATTTAAAAAATGTCCATGCGCGTTTGTGTATTTAATTCATTAACTGCTTTTATAATATTTTTAATTGGAAATCATAGTATCGCGACCGCAGCACATAAACGGAAATTTTGGGTTAACAAATTTCTCATTAACGGAAATTTTGGGCAATGATCTGGTTACATGTAAAGAAATTTGTATGAAATCGTGACCGCAGGACATAAACGGAAATTTATAAACGGAAATTTATATTGAAATTTCGAGAAAAAAAAATTGTCAATGGTTACATTAGTTCTTGGATCACAGTACATTAATGGAAATCTTGGGGAAAATGATCTAAAATTGACGTGTTAACAACAGTTACATGCAAAGAAATTTTGTATGAATATCGTGCGTGACTGCAGAACATAAACGGAAATTTAGATTACTAATTTCTTAAATTTTGGGAAAATCGACATGCAAAGAAATTTTGTATGAATATTGTGACTGCGGGACATAAACGGAAATTTGAATTGATCGGAAATTTTCTTAATGGCTACATTGGTTCTTTACTTACAATGCATTAACGAAGTTTTGAGGCAATGATCTGAAGAGTTGACTTCTTTAACGGTTATATGTAAAGGAATTTATATGAATATTGTGACCGCAGGACATAAGCGGAAATTTAGATCATCGAATTTTGGGATAATTGATCGGAAAAAAAATTCGTTAATAGTTAGTTACATTAACTAATGAATTATATAATGAACAACATCGTAACTATAGAAATTTGGGTTAACAAAGCTCTTGAATTTAGGATTGATGTTTTGACGATTACATGTAAAGAAATTTATATAGGCTGCTGGACATAACGGAAATTGGTTAACAAAGCTTTTCTGAAAAATTGACATTACATTTTAAGAATATCGTGATCGCAGCACATTTAGACAAGACAAATGATCAGAAAAAAATTGTTAGCAATTCGTGTTCCAGTTTATATGAAATTTTGATTTTTATGATTTTAAATTATTACAATCAATTATTATGATAAAATCACTAGTTGTGAGCTTTACGGATATATACAATTATAAAATTACATAAGATTTATTTTTTTATTGAAATAAATTGAAAAGAAGGTGGATATAATATTAATGAGATATTAATTTCATATAATGGCAATATCAATTCTAACAAATAATTTTAAAGTGTTAAATATTTCAAATTATCACAAAATATTAAAGAATCAAATGATCATACTTTTTTCACCATCCGAGCCCAGTCTCCCATGGTCTTCGCTCGGTTGTTACGAGACGGACGTTTCCGTTTCTTTTTAATGTTGGTCTGGAGAAGATCGTTCGATCGGGTTTGTTCTTTTATTAGATCGTCTAGCGAGATCAATATCATATTATCTATATATGAAAGAAACTATTTGAATATTATCATACGTTATTTAATGAATTAATATACCAGGTATTTTTTTTTATACCTGTTTCTTCTCTACTAGGTTTGGAAGAGGACATTTTCTTTCTATCTTTTTTTTATTAGAAATCTAAAAACTCTGATCTGAGATGTGGTATTTTTATATGTAACTGATAAGATATGGACAGTCAAACTTTAAAAAAAATATCAATTGAATTCTTTGGGAAAAAAGCACAAAGTAAATTTTTTTATAATATTACGACTGTGATATCATGACTGCACTATATAAAAGGAAATTTGGGTCAACAACTTGAAAAGTTTTTTTTAAAACTTCATTACATAATTCCGAGATAGAGAACTAATGTAACAAATTCTGTCAATGCGCTGCAGATAAAAATCAATGTAACCATTAACAATTTTTTTTCCTGATCAATTATTGATCTAAATTTCCATTTATTTATCGCGACCACGATATTCATGTCAAATTTTTCAGATCATTACCCTAGATTCCACCAATGTGCTGCAGATAAAGATCTTTTGCAGATAAAGAATCAACAGAACTGTTGACAAAATTTTTTTCCGATCAATTTTTTGATCTAAATTTCTGTTCATGTCCTGCGATCACCTTACATGTAACCGCAATTTTTCCATTTCCCAAAATTTCATCAATTTACTTTACATTGCACTAATATTGCACTGTTAAATATTTAATATAATATTTTTTCTATTAAGATTAAAAGAATAGTTAATAATTTATTATCAATCCTAATTATTAAAATAAATATATAATATATTAAACTTATGAAAAAATGTACTCTATTTAAGTATTAGGACAGCATAATATAGTACGTACAGTATAATTCTTCAACCCTGATTATGTAACCATTAACAAATTTTTCTCCTGATCAATTATCCCGAAAATCCGTTTATGTCCTGCGATCACGATATTCACGTCAAATTTTTCAGATTACCCCTGAATTCTATCAATGCGCTGCAGATAAAAAATCAATGTAATCATTAACAATTTTTTTCTGGTCAATTATTGATCTAAATTTCTATTTATTTATTGCGACCACGATATTCATGTCAAATTTTTCAGATCATTACCCTAGATTCCACCAATGTGCTGCAAATAAAGATCTTTTGCAGATAAAGAATCAACAGAACTGTTGACAAAATTTTTCCGACCAATTTTTTGATCTAAATTTCTATTTATGTCCTGCGATCACCTTACATGTAACCGCAATTTTTCCATTGCCCAAAATTTCATCAATGTACTGTAAACATTGCATTAATATTGCACTGTTAAATATTTAATATAATATTTTTTCTATTTAGATTAGATTAAAAGAACAATCCTAATTATTAAAATAAATATATAATATATTAAACATATGAAAAAAATGTACTCTATTTAAGTATTAGGACAGCATAATATAATACGTACAGTATAATTCTTCAACCCTGATTATGTAACCATTAACAAATTTTTTCTCCTGATCAATTATCCCGAAAATCCGTTTATGTCCTGCGATCACGATATTCATATAAAGTTTCTTTACTTGTAACCGTTAATATTGCTCGAAATTACCATTAATGTTCTGTGGACAAAGAGCTAATATACCCATTAAGGATTTTCCCGATCAATTATTCCAATAATTTGAAAATTTTGTTGGCCAAATTTCCGTTTATGTCCTACAGTTACGATACTCATATATAATTTCTTTACATGTAACCGTTAAGACGTCAAATTTTCCCAAAATTTTCGTTATAAAGAATCGATGTAACCATTAACAAATTCTTCCGATCAACTATCCAAGATTTAATGTAACCATGAACGTTTTTTTCGAGAATGCTAACCCAATTTCCTTTTATGTGCTGCGGTCACGATGTAATTTTTTCTTAATATTAGGAGAAATCTCTATAAATAAATAAAGATGATGCTGTATTCGTTTCGTCAGGAATCACCTATTTCTTTACGTGACGAATCACCTATTTCTTTACGTTGCTACTAGCACAATACCGATAAGTACCATCTTGTTTGTTTATCATGACTAAACGCAGAGGAGTAACAGAAAAAGGTAATAATATTATATTTTTGATTTAAAATTTATATAGTAATTGCGCCTAATACTATTATAATGATACCTAAAAGACAAGGCAACAAAAGCTGCAAAGACTACAAAAACTATTCGTACATATGTTGCCAACTCTTCACGTGATTATAATAAGGAAAGAGATAAAAGGAGAGAGGAAGGAAGTGAACATGAACAAGATAATTTACATGGACAAGATGTAGATATTGGAGAAGGTAATAATAGATAAGATGATGATATTGAAAGAATTATTTTGGGTAAATACGTTATAATAATTGTTTTATTATTCAATTGAAATGATATTTCTGCGAATTTATTTAAAACTAAATTTACTTCGTTATAATGAAGATATGCTTCCAGAGCAAGAAGAAAGAAATATTGAAAAAGAAAGAAAAGAAAATGAGAAGAAAGAGATGGAGAGGAGAGATAAAGAGAGAAGAGAGAAAGAAAGAAGAGAGAAAGAGAGAAGAGAGAAAGAGAGAAGAGAGAAAGAGAGAAGAGAGAAAGAGAGAAGAGAGAAAGAGAGAAGAGAGAGGGATAGGAGAGAGAAAGATAAAGAACAAGAAGAAAATGAAAATGATGAAAGCGGTAAAAACATAAAATCTGAACATAATTAATGAATATAATTTTATTCTCATTTAATATTACTTCTAGAGAGTGAAGAAGAAATTCCGGTTCAATTTGGCGCAATGACCAATCAATTGCAAATTTGCAATTGGTTGGTCTTACATCCAAGTGTACTACATCTGGCAAACAAAATGCTTGATGCCTCGACGAAGCAGCCATCAACAAATTTGCCACTAACCACCTCGACTTCGTCACCATCTGACAACGTAAAATCCATTTCTTATTTTGGTTGTTACATTCTTACCAATTAAGAACAATCGTTATTACACAGAATTACTGATGTATTATGTATTATTGATATTATTACAATTATCGTCTTATTGACGAAGAAATGAAATGCCTTTTTTTGCGAACTAGAAATCCGCCTGATCATGCGTTTGATAAAATAACACAAAAAATTTTTGGGCATGATGCTTATCAAAGCGTGGCGAAGTCAATTAACGAACGATATCGTAAATCATTTTCCGACTATCGATATCAATTGAAAAATGTACTTTCAACATTAGTAAAAGAATTTCGACAAATTGTAGAAAGGTGATCGATACGTTCATATCGTTATGTTGTTGTTTTATTACAATGATTTAATGATTTAAATTTTTTTTCTATTAAAGTGGATATACGGAAAGTTCAGATCCTACCGACGAGGAAGTAAACAATTTCATATCACGTGAGGTGGTTTTAAAGAGAATCTTAAGCCGATACGTTTCAGCCATCGATTTTACAAAATTATCGGAAACTTCACTAGATAAATTAATAGAATTCTCCAGAAAATGCTTCAAAATAGTCTGGGTTGAAACTGAAAGCGCAAATATCAAAGAAAAGGTTAAGGAGTTAGATGTTATTACAAAAGATCTAGAAATTCCTTCCCGTAGCGGAAGAAACATTGCTAGCTCTTTAAAACTCCATCTTTTTTTATAAATACAGTACATATCACATAAAAGACCGTGATAACATTGATATGTTTTTTATTCCTTTATGATAATAAAGATTACAATATATCATAGCGCCACCACTCTGCTAATAATTCATGTGACCTGATTTCGCGTTGTACGTAGATTTTATTGATTTTTATTGTGCCGCGTTAACCATCTCTTTTTCTTCCCAACTTGTTTACCATTTTTCGAAGCGAAATATAAAACCACATAGACTATAATAAATATTTTTATTTAATATTTTATTTAGTTAAATAACTAGTATAGCGTTTTAATCTTAGATAATGTATCTATACATAAAAGTCAGCGTTTGCGGAATATTTGTGAGGAGAAAGGAATACGACTTGAGTTTTTGCCATCTTATTCTCCCGATTATAATCCCGTAAGAATTTAATCTTCCATTATTTAAAAATTTATTGCTTACAGATCGAGCAAGCATTTTTTTATATTAAAAATTTTTTACGACAACATTGTGATTGGGTAGAATCTGTAGAAAATCCAGTAGACGCGTTAAATTTCAGTTGTATGACAATTGGCAAAAATTTTGCTAAGGCGTGCTTTGAACATCTGGATATTTATAAATTAAAATTAAATGTCAAAATTATTTGAACTTCAAAATTTATTGCTGAATAAAAGGAATTTATTATACAAATTAATAATTTTACTGAACTAAAAGTTATTGATCAGCATTTTTATAGTAAAGAAACAAACAATCTTAACAGAAACCTTAGATTTTTAAACAGCCATCAAATTACTGACTTCCATATTGAACAATTTTTTTTTATATTTTCTGCAATATGAATTTAACATTATCATCATATCAATTTGGCATTTAAGATAATATTCAAAAAATGTCTTAATAAATTTTATTTAGTGCCAGTGTGATTGATAAAATGCATTATTATTTATTATTATTATAAAAAAATATCAAAACAAAAAAAGAACACGCCACCAGGCGAACCAGAAACCTTTACGCCACAAGGCGAACCAGAAAAAAAACTCGTCACCAGACGAACCAGGAAAAAAACCCGCCACCAGGCGGACTAAACAAACTACATAGAATAAAAAATTCGCCACCAAGGCGACCAGAAATGAATTAAAAAAAAAACCTATTCCTCAATTCTTCCAAAAAATTTGATTAAATCGGCCGGCTTTAAAAAATTCTTTTTAAATGGAATAGGTACCTTTTCACCTTTTCGTAAATGGCAATCTTTTGACTCGTGCGGACTGACCCAACACCTGCAGCATCTTCCCCGGTAATTTTGCTGAATATTCGGGCAGGTATTAAAACCATGCCCGTAATATTCACATAAGTAACACGGATCTTTATATGAGCCGATAGGCGCAATCCAATTTGTCCTGCTAGATAAAGCGACCCCCTCCGACGTGCATATAAAATTTAAATTTGAACCGGGAGTCAGGTTCGAAGAAATTGGCGGGTTCGAGAAAATTGGGGAGATCGAGGAAATTGGTGAGATCGACGAAATTAAAGTCGTTAAGGGAGTTATTGATGATGAGGTTACTGAAGAGTCTAAGGGTAGCGAAGAGCTTAAAGATGAAATTGAATCCGACAAGGATCCGTATGTTGAGACCGGAGGAGAAGGAGAGGCAATAGCAGAGACATTAAGAGGAGAAGTAGAGACAATAGGAGGAGAGATAGTAGATGAAGCAGAAGTAAGTCGTTCTTATATTGTTAGTCAGTATCAAAACATACAGTATCAGTAACCTGATAGAGCCATATACAGCATCAATGCACCCAAAAAAACATAGTGTTAACTTACCTTGGAGTATTGTAATTAACATTTGAATTGTACTAGAATTATTTTTTATTGTTATAGAATGATTAACAGATATACTTAATATATCTTTAATCGCGTTCGGGTTATCAATTATATAAAAATCATCGCTAACTTCATTATTATTGTCGATAATAGTAGTGTTATCAATGTTATCGGGCATATTAAAATTAAGACACGTTATTTTAAAAAGGAAGAGTATGAACTTTTTTTTTGATAAAACTTAAAGGTAGGAGGAGAAAATTCTTTTTTTTTTTTTTGATAAAACGAAGTTCTTTCGGGTAGGAGGAGAAAATTTTTTTTTTTTAATCATATTTATTTAAAAAAAAAAGGACGTGGGAATAAAATTTTTTCTAAAATTTTTATTTCTTTTTTTTTTTAAAAAAAAAAATAGGAACGTGAAAATAAGTTATTAAGGGAAATCGTTATTTTTCTTGAAAAATTAGGGGTATTTATATACAACTAGCGAAGTGTTGGGCCTATCCTAAATGGGAAACATCATTCGAAAATCTCAGTACGGAATTGCTGGGCTTATTCTAAACAAGGCTTATCCTAGCACTGAGATGTTCCTGTTTAGTTGTCTAATTACGGATACCTTTTTATTTGAAAAGTTGTCGTCAATATTTGTTTAGTCACACACCATCAATTAAATTAATATACATTAGTAATCTGCGCCGGAAAGACAACTAAAAAATAAATTCTTTTATATCAATATACATTATACATGACTTGCCGACCAATTATTCTATTAAACACCCGGGAAAGCGCCAGTGGGAAATTTGCACAACCACAAACTATAGCTTTACACAAAGCGATGATTGATGGTGAAATAAATATAGCCATATAATAAGTAAATCAATGGCACAATAAAACACAGCCTTAGATAGAAATAAAAAAGCATAATAATTAGAAAAAAAACAGAAAAAAAGATCTCTTTTTTGTAAGTACCAGCCAGTTTAATTAGTACAGTATAACCTGTTCTTCACGCCAAGTACAAACAATTTATCCAAATGAGATTAAATGATAATCTCAGTGCAAAACTGTGATTTTTATTGGTCTACAGAATTTGGTAAAATATGCAATATGCACATGTGTAATTAGCTAATTAGGAATTTAAAGCAATGCTACGATCATTTGACCAGAAGTTTTATACAGTATATGCGCATAAGACCAGTTCAAGAATACCAAGTCATCGAAGGAAAGGGAAATGGATGCTTTCTTGGATAAGGCGCATAAGAAAAAGCATCAGTGATGAAATGAGAGAAGAGAAGCTTCAGCATGAATCATCTACTCAGATATTTCTAACTCGCAGAACCGTTGCCTCTTTCTTTTTAAGATGTTCCTTTTCCATACATGATTCCCATTCTTTGATTTCTACTTTGCTTCTTCCCCGGAGATCGGTTGAGACAGAACTGAAATAATCAATGTAGAGCGAGTTTGATAAAAATCAATTGTAGAACAAGGGCTAATACGTGAATTGTCTTCATCCATACCGCCTGAAGATACCGAAACTATCTTGTTTCTAACTTTGGCTTAGTTCAAATCACTCGCTATCCTAGGAATCATTCCTTTCAGTTCAGTGCTTTAAATAATCTCTTTTTCCTAAAGAATTTATTTTTCGTTCTCATTACTAACGTATTTTGTATTCGTGTTTATATTAAAGTAAGTTGCTCTCTGTTTATAGGAGAGGTTAATTATTAATTATACGACTTAAGATGTTTGAGAAGGTTCAAGGAAAAGATAACTCGTAGTGTTATGATATCAATGCAAACAACTTTTTTTGCAGAAAAAGTTTTTTTTGGTAATAGGTATAACCACGATATAGAATTTTTAAAAAAAAGAAAAAAATTGAAAAAAAGATTAATTTTTACTCGATAATCACAATGTCTGTCATTATATTAATCAAATTTTTTTCCTTAGAAAATCTATTGAGATCAATGGTAAAAAAGAAACTTATTTTCGAAATTAATCGTAACAATGTGAGAAAAATATTAATTTTACTTGGCCATGATTTAATCACAATATCCATCATTATATTAATCATATTTTTTTTCCTTAAAAAAATCTGTATCATATGATGTAATAAGATCAATGGCAAAAAGAATTTTTTTTCTTTTCGTAATTAACCATATTAATCATAGATATAATTACGATGCAAGAAAAAGATTAATTTTTTTCGATCATGATGTGGTAAGATCAACGCAAAAAAAAAGGGGATAAAAAAAATTTTTTTTTTTTTTTATTCAATTATTTCTTTTTTTTTTATATTGAGATATCATTAAAATGTCTTCTCAAGATCTTGATAAAGAACAAGGAATTCGTAAAAAAGGTTCTCTTATTAAACATTGGCAGCCATCGCAACCGCAATATCAACAACCTCAGTCTCAATGGCCGCAACAACCTCAACAGCTGCAACAACCCCAATCTCAACAACCGCAACAACCTCAATCTCATCAACCGCAACAACCTCAATCTCAACAACCGCAACAATCTCAACCCCAAACTCTACTTCAGTGGCCGCGACAACCTCAACAATTTCAATTTCAATGGCCGCAACCACCTCAATCTCAATGGCCTCAACAACCTCAACAATCTCAACCTCATCAATTTCAATGGTCGCAACCACCTCAATCTCAATGGCCTCAACAACCTCAACAATCTCAATTTCAATGGCCGCAACCACCTCAATCTCAATGGCCTCAACAACCTCAACAATCTCAACCTCAATGGCCGCAACCACCTCTACCTCAATGGCCTCAACAACCTCAACAACCTCAACAAAATCAGCAACGTCAATGGCCACATCATGAATACCAATGGTCGCAATCACCTTCTCAACAACCTCAACAATACTTACCTCAATTACCACCTCAACCTCCTCAACAAATTGATGATGAAGAAAAAATAGGTGACCTATAATTGAAATTCATTATTCTTTCTTTTTGTGATATGAATAGTTCACTTACCTTGATATTTAATAATTGTAGACAAAATGCTAAAAGAGGAGTTCTTGAGAATTGAGGAAATAATAAATATATCTCCGGATCCCTATAAAACTAAGAAGAAAATAGCGGATGAATTCGGCCTAATTTTACCCGATTATATCAATTTTATGACCGAGAAATATAGGAAAAGTCAAAGTCCCATATCAACAATAACATCACTGGAATCCTCTCCGGCGACGTCACCACATTCCCCGCTGCGTTCTCCGCCTTTGAAGAGCCGCACTCCAATGTAAATATATATAGTAAATCTGTAATATTTATAATTCATATGTTCTGAGCCCATTTATTTTTATTATAGGGATAATTTTGAACGACAACTCATAAATAACAATTTGGAGTTGCCGTCTCAATATTTTACTAGAGAACGTCACTACCCCAGAAGTCCTTCCCCAAGACCCAACGCGAATGTTCCAGATAAATATACGGAACCTAAAACCAGTCGCGAATATAGTCAAAAACAGATGAGTGAAATATTAGAAAATAATTATAGTTCTCTCCCAAAATGGATCTTAGATATCATTTACGTTGAATTAAGAGCACTATTCCTTCGTACTCGACACCTTGATCATTCTTCTAGAAATTCAATGATAGAAGATATAATTAGTAAATTATTTCCGCATTTTTCTAAGAAGAAAGAAAACAAACAAAAAATTAGTTTTATGGGCAAACGTTTTCGAAAAGTTTTTGATGGATGGAGGAGCGAATTATGGTCGAATATAGGTTTCGCATATCAGAATAGTTGCACTAACGATAATATTTCCCAGTTAAAATCTAAAGTTTCAGTTTCAACTATATTTCGTCAGTGGTTGACATGTGTTTCAAATGAACTATCAGAAGAAATGGAAAGAGCGCTCCAAAATGTTATTATTTACGGGATTAGATGTTTAAGTGAGGAGGTGGATGATGACAAGACAGCTCGTCGCAACTTTTTTATGGCAAATACAGATTTATACACAATAAATTTGGACTTTGCTTGTACTGATAAAATAGATGTTACAAGATCAATGGAGCTGTCTCATTATTACATAAGTGCTGCAAGGTCATTTCCCGAAGATGATGACGAAAAGAATGATAATGATGAAAGAGAGCAAAGAAAGCATAAAAAAAAGTAACTAAGAAGATTGAAAATTAAGGAGGCTAGTGAGAAGCGTTATTATAAATTTTATATAATATATTTTTATTATGTATCATTTTACATTTTTATCACGTCCTTTATTTTTATATTTCTCCAAATGGAGAGGACATTGTAGCTGGAGCTGGTGGTGACGATAATACTTTAAGGTTCTGGAAGATTTTTAATACTCTAAGAACAAAAGGGATAGAAAATAAATATTCGTGGAAACTTGATGGTCTTATAATGTTATAGCGCTTTGATTTTTTTATTCGATCAATAGTTTATAGTAAATATTTAGCATAGAAGAGCTATAATTTAGTAATTATACTTAACATTTACATTATTAATACTTTTATTATTAACACTTTTAATCATAAATAAAGTTCATATCAATAATTTTGCTTAATATATATATAATTTATTCTTTGCTGAAATGTATTGAATTGTGTCTGAATAGTAAACATATCATGCAAATAATCGTCTACCGATCGTGGATCAATTTACCGATAAATCGTCACGAATTATTATTAAAGTCATTCCGATTTTAAAAATTTATTAACCATGTCGATAAAATTTAGTAAATGTATTGAATAGAATAATGTCTCTAATACATTTCAAATACTGTATATTAAAATATACATTCGTAAATAAAATGAGACTACTTTTACTGGACAAGGCAATTTTTTCAAGATATCGTATGATACTTTTATGATATCATAAATGTACTTAAAATTCGAATTTTAATATGGTTGTAAAGACATTTTACATAATAAAAAATCATTTTGAAAACCACATTAGAACCCATTTCCGATGCTTACCAGAACATCATAAAATATGTCATCCTGACAATGTATTTAAAACCATTTTATGATAATTTTCACAATTTTGTAAAGATTGACAGAACATGATTAATATATTTTAAAATGCCAATAAATTATTTTATTATACGGCTAAATAATAATACATAAACTACTAGTATAATTTACAAAATAGAAAAATTCCAAAGAAACGAACTGTTAGTAATAGTACATTAAAAAAAAAAAGATTTAAAAAAAAAAATGTTATAAAATACCCACCGAAATCTACACCCCTGATCTCCAGTTGAAATCCCATGCTTTGAACCTGTCTAAAAAAAAGAACAAGTGTTAGTACATTTCGTTAAAGTAGTAATTAAAAAAACTCTTCTCTTACCAAATTCTCAATATCTAAAATCATATGGAAAATACATCAAAGTATATCAAAAAAAATATATTTTTTCTTTCGAAATTGACCACCATATTAATCATACTCGATCATGATGTGGTAAGATCAATGCAAAAATAAGGAATGAAAGAATTGATTTATAATAATAAAAAAAAATGAGAAGAAAAAAAAATTTTTGACTCACATTTTAACCTGTAGAATCATCATCAAACAAGTTTTAAAAATGTCTTCTCAATATCGTAATAAACCTATACAAGAACAAGAAATTCGTAAAAAGAATTCTCTTATTAAAATTTGGAAGCCTTTGCAACCACAATCTCAACAACCTCTGTGGCGGCGACATACGGAAGTAGTCAAAGTCCATAGTATATTTTTATGTAATCTTGCTTAATCGTATAAAAATATCAGAATTTTATTTTAATAATATGGCAGCACGTTATACATATAAAAGTTGTAAAAAAAAAAAAAAAGTTTAATATTTGCGGTATTGCAGATGAGTTGCGATACCACAAATGAGTTGCGGCAATGAAGTGACGATATCAAATCAATATCGTAAATACATCTTTTTTTATCCCTGAAATTACCAATATCGTAACGATATCAAGACTATACCGATCAGATATTTTTTTAAATAAATGTTGTCACGATATCTCGGCGATAAATTGTGGGATGAAGTGACGATATCAAATCAATATCACAAATATATCATCCTTTTTTTTGAAATTACCAACATCGTAATGATATCAAGGCTGTGCCGATTTGATATTCTTTTGAATAGATATCGTCACGATATTTTCGCGATAAATTATGGTGATGAAGTAACGATATCAAATCAACATTATAACAATATCATCACAGAAATTGATACCATTATGACATGAAATTTATATCGTACCCGTATCAATTCAACATCGCTCATATTTTCAAGGTTTCTGTAAAGAATAAAAGTGTTAGTATGAATATTAGTAGAAGTGTTAGCAAAAGAAAAGGAACGTTAATAAAAAAATTTTTACATTAGAAAGTGTTAGTATTAATGTTAGTATGAAAGTTAGTAGAAGTAGAAAAGGAACGTCAATAAAAAAAAAATATAAAGTATAAGTATTAATGTTAGTGTTAATGTTAGTAGAAGTGTTAGTAAAAGTAAGAAATAAAAAATGTTTAACAGTAGAACATTGTTAGTAGGAATGTTAGTAGGAGGAAACACATTAGAAAAAAATATTAGTAAGAGTGTTAACAGGATGGAAAAAAAAATTTCAACAAAAAATGTACCTTTGTATTTATTTTTTAGAAAAACCAATAAAGTAAAAAACTCGATAGTAGAACATTGTTTAGGATGTTAGTGAGAAGAAATACATTGGAAAAATATATTAATAAGAGTGTTAAGAATAACATAATAATGGGAAAAGAAATTTCAACAAAAAATATACCTTTATCTTTATTTTTTAGACAAAAACAATAAAGTAAAAATTTGAGAGAGAGAGAAAAAAGTTTTGAAAAAAAAAAAACGATAAATAAATAATTAAATCGTGATCATGCAATCAGATGATCAACAAAATTATCAATTTTTATTGGTTATTTGGGTAATATTATAAATAACATAATAATTGGAAAAGAAATTTCAACAAAAAATATACCTTTATCTTTATTTTTTAGACAAAACAATAAAGTAAAAATTTGAGAGAGAGAAAAAAAGTTTTTGAAAAAAAAAAAAAAAAAAATACGATAAATAAATAATTAAATCATGATCGTGCAATCACATGATCAACAAAATTATCAATTTTTATTGGTTATTTGGGTAATATTATATTCAGCCACATCAGCCACAAAATCGGTCACCTATCGAATGCACAAGTCAATATTAGCGAAGAAGCACAAACTTGATTATTCAGTATTCGTGCTCAACTTGAGTTGATAAAATTATTAAAAAATCACTGATTTTATTAAATTTATCAGAATTTTTATACCTAATTAAAGATGATTAAATTAAGTTTTACTACCGATTTCATTATAACGTTACCAACTTTTTTGTTAATCTTGGATATTTTATTTTGAATTTAAATTGTTCGCTTTGAACTCGAGTTGAACTTGAGTTCAACTCAAGTTTAACTCGTTCGCTCAAGATCTTTGTGTAATGTATTGTAGATCCGTAATTGTTTTATTTGTAGTCTATAATTGGCAAAAGCTTATTATAAACCAAAATAAAAAACACTATTTATTTACGTATCTGTATTATTAGATTTTACCTTTTTTAGATTTGATATATAATTAAAAAGAAGACCTTTATCTTGATATTTTGGAATCACGATCATAACAATTGAGTTTAGGTCGAGTTTAACTTGTTCATTGTGATTGATTGTATTGTAGATCTGTATCTGTATTATAATTAATATAAAGAAGACAGATCATAACAATCATGACATATTTGAGAAATTAGAACAATTTACGTAAATGTTCTTGAAGGGTAATTAATATAATAATACAAGGTGATAAAAAATTGTTTTTAAAAAGAGGTTTCATCTTTTTTTTTTCTTACAATAAATTTGTTGTCGTTATTTCTATTATATATTCTTTTTCTTAAAATTTGTTGCCGTTATTTTTTATTATTATATATTCTTTTTCTTAAAATGCCCGCAAATTGGACTGATGCAATAACTGAATATTTAATAAGATATAGGAGGTAAAAAATTAAATGAAAACTAATAAATAACTTTGATCATATTCTAGTTTTTTTTTCTCTTACGTTTCCTGATCTAAAAATTAAATAAATAATGTAAAGGAGAAGGAACAACTACTACCATGACATACCCGGGAGGGACCGCTCTGAATTCTGGGAGAGTCTAGTTCGAAGAATTCAGAGACGGTTCTGCGTGAGGTTCACTGGCCAACAGGTAGAAAGAAAGTGGAGAAACTTGGTCAGGAATTTTAATGTTAGTAAAATAATAATAAATCATAAAAAAAAAATAAAAAAAAATAAAAAATTAATAGTATTAACATTTTTAGAATTTCTGTGAATGGAGGAATGGTGCGTGAAATGGAAGGTAGTCCCGGGAAGGAGAAAGATATTATAGGCAGTTCCGCACAAGGTTTTGGGACAGACCTGGTAATTATTAAGAATTTTTTTAATTTATATTTAAGTTATTTAAGTTCTAAATTTATATATATTTCTTAGGGAACCACCACAGTCGTAGGCGGCGTAGAAACACTGCGCATCGGCGGCCTCAAAATCCGTAAATTATATTTTTTTATTTTTATTTTTTTTTTATTTTGTATTTTTTATATTTTATTTTTATTTTTATTTTTTATTTATATTTTTATATTTTTATTATTTTTATTATTATTATTTTTTATTTTTTATTATCTTTTATTATTATTATTTTTTATTAAATATATATATATTATATAGTCATCTAATTATTATTTTAATATTTTTACTATTTTATAATTTGATTTAATATCGGCCTATATTCAACTGAAATTAAAAAATTTGATCTCAATTATAAGTAATTAAAGCTTATTATAATAAATTGCTTTTATTCAATAAACATTCATTTTTTTTTTATTAAAGTATTAATTAAATAAACAATCTGTCGTCATATATTATATAATATATTGTAATGATGAAATGTCCCCAATAAATTTTTAAAAAAGGTACATTTAGGCGTGACAGATCTAATACCGCTGATTCTTCCAAAATGTTACTAAAATCTTTCCATAGATCAAATTGAGAGAACTAATCTATCAATTTACAATATAAAATCTTGAAATAATCTTTCACATTTTCAAAATACGTGATCAAACTCATTTTTGCTAAACTGCCGAAACCTTTTGGCGTTTACATGCAATAGTTTCGGCATTTTAATTTAATTTGACGATCATTGATTATCATGATCAATCTATTTTTACGGTTTTCTAAACCATAATTTTTTTTTTATTTTTTTTTTAAGTTGCTGGACTCCCGGACTTGGAATGTAAGTTGGAAGGGGTAGGGGAATTTTTTTTTAATATTAAAGAAACGTTACTAACATTTCTTTCTTTATTTTTTTTAGGTTACCAGCCTTCTTGGACGAACCGGACTTGGGAAATGTAAGTTGGAAAGGGTGGTGATTTTTTTTTAATATTAAAGAAACGTTACTAACATTTCTTTCTTTATTTTTTTTTAGGTTGCCGGCCTTCTTGGACGAACCAGACTTGGGAATGTAAGTTAGAAAGGGCGGGAGATTTTTTTTTAATATTAAAGAAACGTTACTAATGTTTCTTTCTTTATTTTTTTTAGGTTGCCGGCCTTCTTGGACGAATCGGACTTGGGAATGTAAGTTGGAAAGGATGGTGATTTTTTTTTAATGTTAAAGAAACGTTACTAACATTTCTTTCTTTATTTTTTTCAGATTGCTGGACTCCGGACTTGAAATGTAAGGAGAGAGGGAGGGATATTTTTTGAATATTAAAGAAACAGTTTAACGTTTCTTTTATTTATTTTAGGTTGCAGTTTCCCTTGTTCCTCTTGATCCTAACATGATCACGATTAAGAAAAGTTTGAGCAAACTTTTCTTAAAATTGTATTATAAATGACTGTAACTTTTTTATTAATTTATTGTAATAAAATACGTAATAAAATAAAAATATTAACAATAATAATTATACTTTTAAACACTTTACAAAAAATTTATAAACTTGATAATGCATTCAATAAATAAGACAATAAAAATTTTTTAACTACATTAAACGAATTAAAAATTTCTAAAAAGAAAAATCTATAAAGAAAGTAAACTCTAAAAAATTTCTTAATACGTTATATAATATGAAATCTAACGTATTAAAATTTGTATCACATATCGGGTACCTGATATGTGTAAGATAGAACTGTGCCCGATATATATTAAATAACATATCAGTGACCAATAGTTTAGATATCGGGGTCTTGGTAATTAGGCATATTTTGAAGTGTAATAAATCGGGTACTCGATATGTAAAAATACCCGATATTTATCCGATTAGCCGCCAATATATAAGTCCCCGATATGTACCTGATAGAATTGATTTTGACCAGTGTAAGGATTAATAAGTTTATAATAATACAATAAATTTCTCATTAGTAAGAATTTTATTTAACATAATTTTTTTTTTCTATTTTAAACATATTTTTTAATCTTTTATTCAAAAATTATTTAGTTAAAAAAATTATCTTAATTCAAAATATACAGTCATACCTTCCTATAGTCACGCAGTCAGGTGCATATTTTTAGTGTGCTTATATTTAGTTGTGACTGTATAGAAATCCCTCTGTATAGTCAATCTCTATAGAAATCATATAAAATCGTGACTGTATAGAGGGTTTATAATTTTTTGTATCGCAAAAAAAAAAATCAAGAAATTTATTATTTGACATAAATGTAAAAATTTATTTATATTTAACACAAAACACACTAAGTTTTCCTGCATTTACATATTATCTGGGATAAAAAAACTCGTAATATTCTTCTGTATTTTGCTTTCAAAAGGCTTACGATGCATAACTCCCATGTATTTTCTAAAAATTTTTATTTTTTTCATGTCAAATTCTTCACTTTCCTGCTCTTCAAAATATTGCACCCATATTTTAAGACTATTAAAACCTTCCTGCATCGATATTACTGGATGTTCTTCTTTATCATCATCATTTATTTCAGGATTTTCATTTTCTTCTTTCAAAATTAATTGTATAATTTCAGCATCAGTTAATGGCTGTTCCGTCAGAATTGTCAAATCAATCATTTCTAAATATTGATTTATTTCTCCTAGAGACTCATCTGAAATATTTTCAAGAGATGAAAACTGTTGTAAAAGGAGTTTAACACCTCCCTGATCTTCTTGATTTGCCATTTCCTATGCGATTAAAGCTTGTTGGATACCATTATCATCATCACTATTATTTGGTAAAATTCCAGTTTTTTGCCAACAATTAACAATTGTTTCTACTTTCACTGAATCCCAAGCTTAAGCAACGTATTCCATAGCCTCTTTAACATTAATTTTATTGCTGTATTGATTTAAAAATAAGTAATATTTAAGCAAAAATGAAAATTACAATAATTTGAATACCTTTTTAAATCCACATTCGCTTCAAATTGATGAATAATATGTCGTATGTAATGTTGTTTATAAATTGCCTTAAAACTTTTGATGATGTCTGCATCCATAAGTTGTAAATGAGCTGTTATATTAAGGGGAAGAAAATGTACTCTAATGTGTGATAAATTCAAGCTATTTTTAGTATGTTCAGTTACTTGATTATTATGTTCATCAGGGTTAAAATGAGATGATGTGTTGTCAATAAGTAACAAAATTTTTCAATTTTGTACCCTAAACTTATTATTCATATACTCAAGCCATTCACCAAAAATATTATTTCGCATCCATGCTTTTGAATTGGCGTGATAAGTACATGAAAGAAAATTTCTGTTAACTTGATGAAGACATTTAGGGTTCTTTGAAGAACCAATTACAAGTGATTTGAGTTTTTGAATACCAATAGCATTTGTTGCTAAAAGAACAGTAATGCGAGTCTTGTCCTAAAAAACAATTTAATTAAATAATAATCCATAGAGAAATTTGAAATCTAATTGAAAAATTACCAGTTTGGTGCCTGGAGTAGGAGCTGATGCAAGAGTTTGATTAGGTGCCATACGAAAAAAGAGACCAGTTTCATCTGCATCAAATATGTTGTCAAGTGTATAATCTTGCAAAATTGTTTGCAATTTTCTTCTTTCCTCAAAAAGAGTACACAATGTGAAAGTGGGGGTTTTAGGACAAAGTCCCCTCCACTGAAACATTGTGTGTGGGGCTCTCAAAATGTTAAAATCCATATCGATTTTTTTATTATATTTAAAAAGGTTCTAAAAGCTCTAGAATATTAATTTCTATATTATATTAGAAAAGCTTCTAGCCAGCTTAGAAGGTTAATTTCTATATCAATTTTTTATTATTATATTAGAAAAGCTTCTAAGACTTCTAGAATTGTAATTTCTCTATTGTTAATAAATTTAGCGAAAAATAAGTCTAACGAAATTAAATATATCAGGAATTAATTCTACAAGAATTAGCGCATTAATTAGCATATTTATTAAATAAGTCTAACAAAATTAAGTCTAACGGTCCTTATTACCCCATAAATAAGTCTAACAAAAAAATAAGTCTAACGAAAATAAGTCTAATGGTTCTTATTACCCCATAAATAAGTCTAACAAAAAAATAAGTCTAACAAAATTAAGTCTAACTATCCTTATTATCCCATAAATAAATCTAACAATTTTCTTAAGTCTAACGAAAAATCATGTGACTTTTAAATCTAACAAACTTTATATATATACAAGAATGCCTTCTGTACAAACTAGCTCATTAAATAGCATAATTGTTAAATAAATCTAACAGGATTTTTGTCCCAACTTTTTTTTAATCAAGAACGGGTTCAATGCAGACTAGATTATTAAATAGCATATTTTATATAAAAGTCTAACGAAATATCATTATATAAAAATTCAGAAGAAATCCACGAAATTGCCCCAACTTTTCCTTAGTTAAGAACGGGTTCAGCATAGGCTAGCTCATCAAAATAGCATATTAATTATAAAACTTTAATAAAAAATATGCTTCGCGCCTCCAGCTAAAAAGCAAGTCTAACAAAAATTTAGTAAATGCCCATTGAATATTACGCCCAAAATTCTGGCTAGAATTAAGGTATAAAGCTAGCCGAAATAATCTTTGCTTTACCTATTCAGGCTGACAACTATCACAATAATCTCCCTCTTCTAGTTTTATCAAAGTCTATTATAGAATCGGCTAACATAGAATCGGCTAACATAAATTCTTTCTTTGTCGAAGTCTATCATAGTATCGGGTAACATAATAACCTCTAACATGTAGTGGACATCGCCCATAAGCAGAGGATGTAGGCTTTCCACAATCAGAACATGGTATCCATTTTTTTTTAGCTTTCCAATGGAATCGACATCCTTCAGGCCTAGTACTACCATTCCCACAAGCCTTTCCAGTATTGCAGAGAAATGGGCAACAATATTCGCCGATCATCCTACTTTTTTATTACTAGAATCAAAAAGATTAATTAATAATTAGTTAACGCTTCAGTTTTGCAATAGCTAGAACCGCTTCAGAAAGCTTGTAAATACTTATCTTTGGTAGGGTTTCTATGAATGAAAAGTGATAGGTACATAGGAAATAAATAATTAAAGAAAAAATTATATAAGCAAGTAATAGCGTGACAGTTAGAGCTAACTAATATACCAAATGTCTGATGCTTACCCAGAATATATAGAAGAATTTAGTATAGAGATATTTGATTTCAATCCGATTAGCCCTACCGCCCATATACTTTTGCCAGAAACTTTGCCAAAATGTAATAACAGAATTATTAATATTCAAAATAATGATGACTGGTGTTTCGGGTGGAGTGTTCTAGGAGCTTTGCATCCTGTAAAAGTTCATCCAGAGAGAAATCCACATCAGCTATATAGAGGTTTCGTGGAGGAACTTAATATGGAAGACATCCCAATTCCAGTGCCGGTCTCAACACCAGTTTATAAAAAGTTCGAAGAAAATAACCTAGAAATCAGTCTATGTATCTATGAATGGCACAACCAAAATAAGTGTCTTGAATTTCGTTATGTTTCAGAAAGAAGAGGGGAAGAATACAAGCAAGTAAATCTTCTAGTAATTACAGAAGATGATAGAAGCCATTACTGTATTATCAAAGATTTACATAAGCTAGTATATAATCATAGCAAACATAAAGGGTGAAAATACATTTGTCGTTATTGTCTTCATGTATATTCAGCGGAGAAAGAGTATAAGGAACATTTGCCGAAATGCAAAGGTTTGAATAATGCTCCTCAACGGCCACAAATGCCAATAAAAAATAAGAGTATCAAAGCTTTTTATAATCATAAATACATGCAACCAAACTCATACCGAATATTCTGGGATTTAGAAAGCTTAACTGAAAATCTAACTCCCGAAGAAAAAACAAAACATACCCATACTGAAAGAATACAAAGGCATAAGCCAAGTGGTTATTGCTATGTAGTGGTTCGTATGGATAGTTCACTTAATTATGAGATTGTGAGTCATGATCTATATAGAGGTCCAGATACCTTGGAAAGATTCGTTACAAAAATCAAAGAGGAACTCCTAGCTATCCAAGAAGATTTATCTGCACCAGCTGAAATGATAATGGCACCAGGAGACTTGAAGGCGTATAATGAAGTGACTGAATGCTGGATTTGCAAGGGACCTTTCTTAAAACCAGCACCAGAGGTAATAAAAAAACTCGAAGAAGCAAAGCATAGATTATTAGAAGTTAAGGAATGGGAAACATGTATGGAAAAAGAACATCCTGAAAAGAAAGAGATGCAGAAAAGATACCGAGAAGCCTTAAGTGCTCTTAATCGAAAAGTAAAAGATCATGACCATATAAATGGAAAGTATCGAGGCCCAGCTCATGACTCTTGTAACAAAAAATTGCGAATAGGCTCTTTCGAAACCAAAGTGCCACTTATATGTCATAATTTCCGGGGATATGACTCTCATCCGCTTATGAAAGTTGTGAGCAAATTTACAGCTGATAAGCTAAATTACATCCCAGAAAATATAGGAAAGTACAAAGCCATGGACGTAGGACAGTTTCAGTTCTTAGATAGCTTTCAGCATATGGGAATGGGACTAGATAAATTAGTAGAATGTCTAGTAGGAAAGCTCGAAAAATTCCATCTAACTGTTAGGTACTTTACAGAGAAAGGCTACTCAATAGATAAAATCAAGCTTCTTCTACGAAAAGGGGTATTCCCGTATGACTGGACCAACTCATGGGACAAGTTTGATAAAACAAGCCTCCCACCTAGAAAGGGTTTCTATTCGCTTCTTAGCCAGCAAAATATTAGTAAAGAGGATTATGAACATGCTCAAAAGGTATGGCAGGAATTTGAGATGAAGAATTTTGGAGAATATCATGACTTATATCTTAAAACAGACGTACTTTTACTTGCAGACGTTTTTATGAACTACACTATCATGTGCTTGAATGATGATGGCTTAGATCCCTCTCATTACGTATCTGCACCAGGAATGTTTAATGATTCCTTATACAAAAGTAGTGGAGCTGAACTTAAGCTAATGACAGATATGGATGAGTACTTGATGGTTGAGAAGGGCATTCGTGGAGGCATGACAATGGCAAGTCACCGTTATGCCAAAGCTAATAATCCTAAATGTCCCAATTACAATTCAGGCAAACCAACATCTTGGATCTTATATGATGATATGAATGCTTTATATTCAGGTTTGATGACCCAATACATGCCTACAGAAATTTTGGGTAAAGTGAGTTCAGAGGAAGTACCAGATATCCAAAGTATCGCGCCTGATGCAGAAATAGGCTATATGCTTGAACTTGATCTAGAAGCTCCAGTGCACTTGCACGATTACTTTGCAGATTATCCTTTAGCGCCAGAAAAGCAGATAATTTCGGAAGACTGGCTTAGCTTGTACAATGAAAGATTAGTACAAGATAAAGAAGTTGGAAATGGTAAATACATGTCTGGAGAGAAGTTAATTCAGGCTCTTTATCCTAAGAAAAATTATGTGGTTCACTATCGAGCTCTTCAGACATATATGAAGTTTGGAATGAAGATTACAAAAATTCATAGCGCTATCAAGTTTAGGCAATCTTCATGGATGAAAGACTATATCGAGGAAAATATTCGCAAGTGAAAAATAGCAAAGGCCAATGCGGATGAGTTTGGGGTTATGTATTATAAGCTAAAGAACAATGCTGTCTTTGGTAAACAAATGAAAAACGTTCGTAAACATATGAGAGTAGAATTACTTCGAACAGAAGAGGATAAAAAAATCAGGCGCCTAGCAAGTTCACCATTGTATGTAGGTTTTAAAGCATTCGAAGGGGGAATTACGGCAGTCCATATGTTAAAAAGCACAGTAACTCTAAACAAACCAATCTATGTAGGGCAGGCAATTCTCGACATTAGCAAGGCTATGATGTTCAACTTTTGGTACAGTTACATAAAGCCTCGCTATGGAGATAAGGCCCGTCTACTTTATACAGATACAGACTCGCTCATAATGTGGATAAAAACTGAGGATATCTATAAAGATCGAGCAGAAAGACCAGACATTTTCGATCTTAACTATTCAGGAGACTTGTTTCTAATGAAGGATGAGACAAAAGGAAATCCAATAGGCGAATCAGTATGCTTAAAGCCAAAAATGTATTCAGTTCTTCCAGCAGGTCATGATCCAAAAACTCCCGATGATCCTGATTCAGAAGAACCTAAGAAGAAACATGGCATCCAGAAGGCAAAGGGTGTTAAGAAATGCGTGGTCAAAAGGGAGCTTTGACATGATAAATTTCTAGAATGTCTTAGGAATAAGAAACTAACTCAGCATGATATGTATGGCCTCCGAAGTTATGATCATCAAATATATCTGGAGAGGATAAATAAGATAGGGCTGAATCCATATGATAACAAGCGCTGGATCTTACTTGATGAGATTCGAACTCTCCCTATGGACATTGGCGAATTGGATTATACAAACGCCTGGTAGCATCTGGAATATCTCCTGAGGAAGCAGAAGAAAGGGCTATGAAAGTTAGACTTCGAGTCAAGGAATAGAGACTTTATAACAAATATTTTTTCTGGAGGTAAAATTATCAAAGAATATAATTTTATTAATTAAAGTTTTTCTATTGCTATATTAGAAACATACAAAAATGGTAGATCATAAAGATATAGAACTTGCGCAAGTCAAAGTCATAAAAACTGCATTGCGAGAGGGCAAAAAATATGATAATCTTGCAAAAAACTGTGGAGACTATCTAAAGAAATTGCGAGCTGAAAAGAATCTGAATGACTATATTAAGGCAGTTGCAACGAAGATGTTTCCAAACGAAGAGGCATACACTCTAAGGCTAGAAAATTATCACAAAAGATATGCAGATAATGATCTGTGTACCAGCCTAAAGGAATTATACGAGCTTTATTATCATATAGCTAAAGAGGAGAATCGTGAAAGATCAGATGATGAAATAGAACAAATGCTCAGAGCAATGTCAATCTAACTGTCTTCTGGCAAAGCTTTTTATAAGCTAGACTAGGGAATGGTGAATATATACAGGGAAGACAAGTTACAGCATTAACATGAATATTATATTTTTTTTTCTAGCGTATAAGCCCGAAAACATTTTTAAAAATTCCAGGGCTGGCTCCTAGTTTGAAAATAATAGAAATTAGGGAATGTTTACGGATTAGAGAGGATATATTAATTGATTTCCAAAACTTATACCCAAAAATAAAACTGATATTTGAGTCCGATGAAGAATAGGATTAGATAACATTTACCCCAAATTATTTTATTTTATTTTTTTTCTTCCCATTAATTAGACTAACTTCCGCAGTACTGAAGGTAAGAATGGAAAGCGAGCGCCAAGCCGAAAGGATCCTAGAGGGGTCAAGTAAAAAAGATTTATCCAATAATTTACCTAGCGATCTGGAGGAGCTAACCAAAGTATTTGAGAAAAATTTGAAGGGACTAGAAAACCTTGTAAAATTGTTTAAAAGTGATGTGAATAAAATGTTTGATATTTCCAATTCCAGTTTCCCAAGCAGTTCGATTAATGCTAGTCCAGAGAAATGATCATTCTCTCAGAAGAATTGCTGAGCCATGCACTGCGCCTTTGGCCAAATTGTGCGACAAAATAAATTTTTTCCCTAAACAAACATAAGAAAAAATGTGAAAGAAGGTCTAGTTGCAACACAGGGCCTACCATATAAGTAAATAATAACGTCAAAACCATATGTTATGGAGGGCTGAGGGAGTCACAATTTCGAGATCGTCAGGCGTAAAGCCAACTATATGTCTTGCAAAGTAGATCTCCATGTGAAAAGGTATGAGGATTTCGTTTCCATGTGCTTTTATAGAACTCTTGGCATCAGATGATAATGTTAATCATATACCTGCTGGCTTTTTATTATTCCGCGAGCCCAGAAACAAATATAAAGTGCGAAAAATACAGGTAGAAGTTGAGTCAACCTTACCGCAAAAAATTAAGGTAAGTATATGCCAGAAGTTATGTATGCTCGCGATGCGACATAAAAAATACTCACTATGGGCTCTTAAATTTAGGAAACTCGCTATACAATGACCAATAACAATGATAGGGATGGTATTGATATCACTCTCAATTGTCTTATCGTTCCCATAGGGAACCTCTTCAATCTTCCAAGCAATCAAGTAGCTCAAGCAATTACAATCAACACAGGTCAAAGGGTTAGCGTACTTGAAAATGCAATTCATAACCAGTTAAACCAGTTAGGCCTGTTGGGAGTACAATTTTCTAATCTTTCTCTAAGTATTCGTCAGATCCATCCTGGAACTGTTAGTGAAAGACCAATGAACTCTCAAGCCTATATTTCTGATTTTTTTAATGATTCATTTCAACCTCGAGTGGATCACTTTCATGTCACTGTATATTCTCCATAATTTTAGTATCATGTAGCGCTATAGTCGCAAATTTTATGTATTATAGGCCAGATTCTGGCAATGATTTATTTCATAAATAAAGTATTATTTTAACAAATGTATATGAGAATTTTTCTTGGCAAATTTCAGCGAACTCGGTTCACCTAAAATTACGTGTTTTTTTTTATTTTGAATGCTTATATACATTGTATTAGTTATATATAATAGATCATGTCATCCGAGCTTGAATTATTGAAACAGTGTATTACTGAACTTGAGGCTGAGAACGCAGAGCTTAGGAAGGAGAATACTGAGATCTGCGATCTTAGATTCAAGCTCACAGTGTCTAATGCTGAGGTAGCTGAACTTAAGCGTAGGAATGCGGAGACTCTAAAATCGAATGCAGAATATAATAAGAGGCGTGATGCTGAGAATGCTAAACTCAAGGCCAGAATCGAAGAGTTGGAGAAAAACAAGGAAGATTCTTCAGCCGAGAATGTTACTTCTAAAGAAATGATTTCAGGATATGATCAGAATACTATAGATGAGATAGAGCCTCAAAGCTCTGTTTCCTTGAATACTATTAATCTGGTATCGAATGTATATGAGATGACGGATGTGAGTGATCATGCTTTAGTGTCTTCGGATAAATCATCAGAGGAAAAAGAGACAGTCGCTTTCTTGAATGAGGAGCATAAGAAAAGGGTTAGTGAAGAGATTAGGCAAAGGAATAGAGAGAAAAAACTTCAGCGAAAAAATGAACAGGGTTTGATTCAAGAAATTAATTCATCTACGGAAGAAAAAACACATCCTCCCGACTGTGACTGAAATTTCAGCAAACTTGGTTCGCCCAAATTCTTTAGCAGAGAGAAATGAAGAGCGAGCGGTCCTCCCTGATATTATTAATCTATATGAAACTGCGTGCGGTGCAGAAAAGAAAGCAATCGAAGCTAATAGAGAAGAAACTTTGCGTTGGTGTTTTTATGCTAGAGAATTCAAGAATGTATAAAGATTTTATGGTTAGCAATAAAGTTGGGGAAAAGAAAGCGAAAGGGCAGGTATACGATTTTATTATCAAACAACTTCCCAATACTAAACGCAAAACTTTATGTAGGCAAACACAGAAAGCTTTGAGGATTGACGATTTATTCAAAAAAATAGGAATGGACAAGCTTCAATACATAAAAACATATAGTGCGGATACTATTTCGAAATTTACTGATCCTCAGATTCAAACAATTATAGATCACTTCACCGAAAAACCCAATATGGAATTCACTGATGAAGCTGAAGATGAAGAACAAGATGACAAGGTCCCAGAGGGATCCGATCAGAATAATGTATTGGAGGTCTTGCCTCCAAAGGAATCAACTACACCTATTCCTTTATCTCATGACTCTAATTCTTCAGGTGGTTCCTCTAAAATAGGTCCAGTCAATTCGCCCAAATCTCAAGCAAATGTAACATCTGCGACTTCTTGAACGCGGATTCCTAGGACTAACCCAAATAAGATGGAATGTCTTTATCAATATGCCGTTGAACATAGTCTCGATCCTGAGAAATTTTCGATTGTTACTGAGGCTGAAAAACATAGGTGGGACGTGAAATGCTTCCGTAGTGACTTGGAGAGAAATATACTAATTTATCACAGATCAATAGAAAAAAATGAAGATCGTAGAAAATATTATACATTACTAACAGATCGTGAAAGGATAATCGGTGAAGAGCTATTGCGTCGCAGTATTCTAGAGAGTCGTGAAAGTACTGCATGGTTAGATAATCTTATGAAAGAATGGAAACAAACCCATACCCAGTTTATGCAAGTTTTCGCTCAATCTTTCTCCAGTGATTTTTCCAAATTGGATACCAAGGTTAGGGATGTGCCATGCGCATAATAAATTTTACAATAATCTATTAAATTGTAATTTTGGTAAAAATTATCTTAATTCCGGCTAGAATTATAGTTTAACAAAGATGGAATTTATAGATAGATTTGTATTACATTAGATCTTCACAAAAAAAAATTTTTTTTTCTTCGTCTAAAATGCCTCCAGCTAATCCTATTTGGGCGCACTTTAATAAACTTGGACATGTGGCTGGTTTTCAGCAAGCTCATGCATAATGTAAATACTGTAATTATGAAGTAAATGCTGCAGTTAAAAAATGTATTGCACATTTTAAAACCTGTCCAAAAGCAAGTATAACAGCTCTTCAAGGATTTTTTGGACCGGATTTTCAACCTAACACAATACAACGTAATAATTCTCATTTATCCACAGAGCAAAACAATATTACTACTGCTGTTACAAGACCTATATTACAATCACAAACATCAATAAATAATTTTGTTGATAGAATATCTTCAGCAGAACAAGATGAATGTGAATTATTATTTGCACAAGCAATTTACCAATGTGGATTATTCTTATCATTATCTGAATTAGAACCAATTAAAATCCTTTTTCAAAAACTTCGTCCTTGTTTTAAACTACCTTCACGAAAAACTTTATCAACAACATTACTTGACAAGGTATATAATAGTACAAAAAATGAAGTAAATAATTTGATTAATTCAGCAAATTATATTTGCTTAATTTCTGATGGATGGTAGGTGTTTTTAACTACAATTTTAACTGAAATCAATAAAAATATCTAATATAATTTAATGTTCTAACTTCTAGGTCGAATATGATGCAGAAACATTGGACTAATTATTTAATTACCACACCAAGACCAGTATTTTTTTCTGCTCATCAAACTGGCGAAATTAAACAAACAGGAGAAAATATTGCAGCTGATCTTGATGAAGTTATCTCGAAAATTGACCATTCTAAACTTTCAGCAATCATTACTGATAATGCATCCTCAATGAAAAAAGCATGGAAACTTTTGGCTATTAAATATCCAAAAGTAGTTTTCCTTGGCTGTGTAGCTCATTCCTTAAATCTTTTAATTGGTGATATTATGAAACTCCCTTAGGCGGACAGAACTATGAAAAATGGAAAGAAAATTGTTAAATATTTCAAATCACATCAAGTTCCAGCTGCAATCCTGAAACGATATCAACTTTTTAATTATGATAGGTGAATCTCACTTAAATTACCTGTAAAAACACGTTGGGGATCATCAGCTATTTGTCTTAATTCACTTCAGGTAAATCAACTTGCTATTGAATTAACAATTACAGAATTATCACGTAATCAAATTGTTAGAATTGAAGATGATATAAAAAGTATTGTATTAGATGATGAGTTTTGGGAAGATGTTGATAATCTGCTTAAAGTTCTTAATGAACTTGTTATTGGAATTTCTATGTTTGAATCGGACACACCTTCTTTATCTAAAGTACTAGATTGGTATCATAATCAATTAAAATCACCAGGTAAAATATTATTTTTTGTTAGTAAATATAAACAAAAATTATTACTAATCAAATTTAATTTTCTCAAGTCTATGTATTTGATGTAGCAGGAAATAATATTAAAAATATTATCGAAAAAAGGTGGGAAAGGATTTACCACCCTGTTATGGAAGTTGCACACCTGCTTGATCCATCATTTCATGGACGCCACCTTACTTCTGATTCAATGAATAAAATTTCACTGTTTATCCAAAAGTATTATTCAGATAATGCAGTAATTATTTGGACACAAATCTTGAATTATAAGGAAAAAAATAGAGTTTTTGCAAATAAACTTGCTTGGGAAACAGCCGGTAAAATTGATCCTGTAACTTGGTGGTGTGGAAATTTCAGTGATTCTGCACCTGAACTTACTCAAATAGCAAAAAAGGTTCTATCCATTCCAACATCGTCTGCTGCATCCGAAAGAAATTGGTCAGCATTTGCATATATTCATGATAAAAAAAGAAACCAGTTGAATGCTGATCGCGTCTTAAAATTAGTGTATATTTATAGTAATTATAAATTACAAACGCCACGAGAAATACCAGAATGGAAAGTGTTTACAAATGAGCTGGATAAAAATACTTCATTAAATAGGGGAAATATAGATAACGAAACTCAAGTTTTAGAAGAAAGTGAAGAAAGCGAAGATAGTGATTATGAAGATGAGCATTTGTTAAATAGTAGTAGTGAAAGTGAAGAAGATAATTTTAATGACAGTGAAAATGATGACTCCGATGTATCTTGTTAATAAAATAAAATAAATAAATAAAATAGTTTTTATAACAAAATTATTTTTTTTTTTTTATCTGTATAACAGTATTACATATATCATGTGCATAATGCGAATAATATGCATTATGCGCATCGTAAAGTGAAATTTTCGCATTTTGCCCATCCCTAAGTCCAAGGTAGAGGTAGTAGCATAATCTGGTCATCACCTGGCGTAGAAGATAAAGGGTAAAATTCTTACTGAAGAATAGGGGCTGTATGACGTGAAATTTGTAAGGGGGTTAATAAATGATAAAATGTTGTACGTGATTACTAACGAGAATTTGACAATATATTTTTTCCTGTACATGCATCAGCGCTATATAAACTGGCTAGTACACGATGAAAGTTAAACCAATATGACGGGCACAGAATCGACCAAAGATTCATCTTACCAAATCCCAGAGAGACCCCACCCATCTCTTACCAACTATAGAAACTTCGCATATAGTATCCTGAAGTATCTCGAGGATGATATGGTTGGGGATAAAGAAATTTCAGAACTAGAATCGTGTTCTGAATGTACGATGAATATTTTGTCATTACCCATAAAGGCACTCACAATCCTCTCTTGCGGACATATTTTTCACAGGTCATGTATTGAGAAGCAACTTCTACATACCAAACCAAGCACCTGTCCATCCCCTGATTGCGGGAAGAATGTCGATATTATTGTGGACCCAAGTTTTATTAGGAGAGGTTCACAATCATCCCAATCAAGCGGAATTTCAGCCATTTCTAACGTGATTAGTGAAAAGTTTGTCCTGAATTCGCCAGCTATACCAGAAGATCTAATGGAGGGTATCGAGGATTCCGCAATTCCACGAAATCAGCTATTATGTGCAAAATGTTTTGAAGAAATTACTGCAGATTTTCCGAAAGATACTGTCTTTTTATCCTGCAAATACGCTGTGCATTATGATTGCATTGGCAATCCTCACAAAAAGTGTCCTACCTGCTCAGGCGAAGATTTGGTAATGTTTCCAGTAGAACAGGCTTCGAGAACCACCCAGAAAAAACGATCTAATGACTCAACCGAAAAATCCTCTAGTAAAAAAGCCAAAAAAAATAGTGGGAAGATCATGTTAGAAAAACTTATTGAAGAATTAATTTCTGAAACATCACAAGATCCAGAAATTGCGAAAGAGGGGATCCTCCCTTTGGGATCGGGTAGCGGAACTTTCTTTGATTTGTACAATGTAATCGACATTATGGAGGGGCAGGAGGAGGTCACTAAACGGGCTGTTATCAAATCATATTTTAATTTTGGAAAAGCGCTTAATGATCAATTTAGCCACTACTTGAAAACTAATCCCAAACGTACAGCTCAAGCACTGGTCAATCAAGAAGTTCGAAAACAGCTTTCAGATTCAGTTAGTGATGACTTACTTCAGAAGAAAAAAGAATAGGCTCTAAAGATTTATGATCTTTTTAGTGAAATAGGAGAGCATATGATTCAAAGGATTAAATCTTTCTCAGTATCAACTATAGCAAAATTAAGCCAGGATGATATCGACCATATCTTGGTCAAGTTTGCGAAATAATATTATTTACTGCGCCACACACGTGACATTGTGAACTTGGTTCACGTTCTCTGAAATAAATTTGATATGTAAATAGCCCTTAAGAGATCTGCATATATATAATAATAAAGTTTGCCAATATCGGGCCTTTCTTTTTTTTTTTTAATTCATGTATAATCATAAATGTGCTTATCGAATAAATAAAATCATGAGAAATCTGCAATCTAATCCTTCTATAGTTCTTGGAACATTCCTGGAACATTCCTAGAACTATCAAGGAACTGGCAGGGAACTGGGAAGGAATAAAAATATACTTTCTGAGTGCGTGTCTAAGCCAGTAACAGACGAATAGGCACCATATTTTTTTCATTAAACTGATCACTAATCTGATTACTTGCAAGATTAACCTGATCACTTGTTGGACTAACCCGCTCACTTGCTAGACTAACCTGATCACTTGTTTGACTAACCCGCTCACTTGTTGGACTAATCTGATCAGTTGCTTGACTAGCCTGTTTACTGCACATATTTTTTAATCTTAGATGACGTTTAAGAATAAATGGATAGCAAAACTCTTTGAAGCAATACTGACAAGTTCGATTAGCTAGTTTTTTTTTACAGGTTCTGGCTGTTTTCCCACAGTAAAAACATTACGCTGGGATTTGTGAACTGATAGGAGGATGGTGATAGTCTTTCCATTTCGGCTTGCCTTAAATTCCACTTTCATTAAAGGCTCCCAACCTGCACGATACTGCCATTGCGTCCCAAGAATTACTAAAGATTTAGCATTTCCATTCTGATCCTGTTCTGCAGGCACAACAGAAAATTCATCTGTAATAGTGGCTGTATTTTCTCCTGAACCAATTGTTATAGGAATATCCTCCATAGTGCCAATGGATAGGGATTTGCTTGCAACTCCATTAAGCGTATGGATCTTTTTCCTATTAATTTTGATACCCAAAAGCTCTTCAACTAATTCTGCAATATTATCTGAAAATATAGAAGAATCTGATCTCGTATCAATCATTGCACAAGGTATTTCCAAACCTCCTATCTTGCAATAAATGGTCGCAACATCATCGGCATCCTTTATTTGTAAAAAATTTATCTCTAAGAGCTTTGGCCAATATATTTGGCTATTTTTTTTTCAGCTGAGCGACACTGAGCATATGCCTTGATAGCATGATTCAAAGTATGCCTGCCTTCTGAGTGGTTATTATCTGGTAATGTTTCTATTTCCATAATATTATTTGCCTTTCTTTCAGCTTGGTGCTCTTCTTGAACAGATGCAGTCTGAGAAGGAGACGAAACTTGTAAAAGAGGCTTCTGCTCGGTATTTACTGCCTGTAATAGTGGTAACAAGACATCTTGAATATAGTTATTAACATTCTCCCATGCTAGCTCTCTTCTTTTAACGGTATCATTTGACATAACAGTATTCAAGCAATGGTCTTTTAATTTGGGATATATCATATTAAGAAATTTTGCAATTTCTACAAGAATCTCTTTAGGACAATGTGGGACTACTGATGATACCATAGATTTTAAGGCTATTTTTTTCATTTGTTCTGTGGCCATTGTTATATTGCCCGATGCCCTCTTTGATTTAGCACTTTCAGCATGAGATTTGGAAGTAGGGGACTTCTTGGTATTCTTTTTTATTGGTACTCCACTTCGCACCACTTTTTTTTTAAAGCATAGCAATTTCGTGGTTCATCATCAATATCATCATCATTAATATATTCATTATCCTCTTCGATTTCTTCTTCAGTATCTTCTTCTTCCAATATGAATTCTTCAGAGTCTTCAGGATCTTCTTCCTCATTTTGGTATACATAATTAACTTTCTTAGTCCGCTTAAGTCTAGGACAATTAACTTTTGTATGACCAGCTTTTCTACATGCTGAATAATGTTGGGTTTGCTTTGCAGATGCTTTTGGTATTACTTTTCTAACAACTTTCTTTGTGGCATATGCACTTCTGGGTGTAAAGGGACTCTTTCTAACATGTGCTGTTTGTCCTCCCAGTCTCTTTTTAAGTTCTTCATAAATAAAATTTTCTAATGTAGCGTCATCTGTTCCTATTCCTGTATATGCCAAATCTCTTGCTAGACGAATTTTAAAATCACCTTTTTGTGGTTGAGCTATATAATTAACTGGAACTATTGTATGAGCTTGTATTCTTTTACCTGCACTTTCATGCCAAATATTACGCAAGTCTGTAAAAAATGCAATGACTGTAGCAGGATTAGCAATTCTAACTCTCATTTCTAAATCAGAAGGCAATTGATTAAATAGATAAGGTAAGTAAGGATGGTGCCGCAATTGATTTATCAAATCCGCAATATTGCGGATTTTGGAGTTGAATTGCGGTTAGTAAACCGCAATTCCGCAATTCACCTGATCGGTTTTGGCAGTTTACCGAACCGATTTAATAAAAAAAATGTTTACGCAACGTTTTTTTTAATTAATTTAACGAAAAAACGTTGCGAAACGTTTTTTCAAAGTATTTTAATTAATAAAAAACGTTTCGCAACGTTTTTTTAATTAATTTAAAGAAAAAACGTTGCGAAACGTTTTTTCAAAGTATATTTAATTAAAAAAAAACGTTTCGCAACGTTTTTTAATTAATTTAAAGAAAAAACGTTGCGAAACGTTTTTTCAAAGTATATTTAATTAAAAAAAACGTTTCGCAACGTTTTTTTAATTAATTTAAAGAAAAAACGTTGCGAAACGTTTTTTCAAAGTATATTTTAATTAAAAAAAACGTTTCACAACGTTTTTTTGGATTGCTTTAGCGAAATTGCAATTCCGCAAATGTATCGCAATTCCGCAAATGTGCCGCAATTCCGCAATTATTCCGCAATTGAATTGCAGTACTTTGCGGAATTGCGGAATATTTGCGGAATTGCAGACAATTGCGGATTGCGGAATTGCGGATATTTAGGTTTAAAAATCCGCAATGTTCCGCAATACCGTAAATCGCAATTATTCCGCAATTGCTTATTTGCGGCACCATCCTTAAAGGTAAGGCATCAGCATCTGGCATTGCTTGTACTAGTGGTTTGATTCGTTTTTCATAACTATCTGGAGTATCTGTCTCTAAAAACTTTTCATTAACAAGAGCAAATATAGTACTTCGGTTAGTCCCTACCATAACTTCTCTACGCAACCAGTTTAGGAAGAGAGGTTCAGTATTAATAGCTGGATTACCTGCTGCATAAGGATCATTGGCAGGAACAGGTGCAAACCTATCTGTCATTTTATTTATCATAACTTGACATCTTGCAGCGGCATTAAAGGCAGCAACGGCTAAGGGATGTGCCATCTCATTTATATTTCTAAGCTTTTGATAATATACGTCTGGTAGTTCCTGCCCATCATAATTGGGTAATTGTGCAAATAATGGTGCTAATGTATGCATGACATCTTGTATTGTAGCTATGTTTCCTGGAGGATTGTTTTGTAAATTCAAAATAATTTGTCGTGAATTTAATTCCCTACCCTTCCATTTTTGGTATCTATTAAATACAAATGCCCGATTGAATTCTGCTAAGTCTGCCTCAGCTTTACGCCTTCGAACTAATATTTGGAGAACTGCCTTTTCTTGTACTAATGTATTAATCCGATTTTGCTTTTTAAGGGCCATTCTTTGACCATTAGTTTGCCTATCTTGAGCTATTTGCCACCAACGTCGACGCTCATTTACCTCATTATTATATGCTAAAGTTAATAATCGATCTCTTTGAAGAATATCATTTCTAGTATTTGTTAATTCATTTATAAGGCCATTGATTCGATCATTAGCTATACGGTATAAACCTTGCATGTTAATAGCATCTTGAGCATGTCTTTGCATAAGTCCACGAGCAGTTGTTATTAAAATTCGTATACCATTTAATGTATTTTTAGGGTTAAATGATGTATCCCCATCAATATATGCTTCCATCCGATCTAGTGCTGTAGCGATATTTATTAAAATATCAGGTATTGCCATATTTTCTTGTTCTTCTTTAGAATATTTATTACTAGATTTAGATAATTCTTGTATACGAGATTTAAGTTTATTTATTGTATCTTCTAGCTGGATAATTCGATTATCTTGAATAACTAATGCCTCCTCTTTTAGCTCCAGGTGATCCTGACATTTTTTAAGATCACTTAGAATAACCTTACATTTATCCTTTAGCTGATTAACTTCTTCATCATAAGATTGTAGATTCTTTTCAAGATGAGAAATATATCGCTCACAGGCTTTAATTTCCTCTTCAAGTTTGCGGATTTTCTTTTGTACTAACTTTATCCCTAGATCAAAGTTGCTGTTTAGTTGTTCAAGATATGTCTGTTCAACTCCCATTGTTACCTATTATTTCTATAGATTTTGGTGAAACTCGAAATCTTGATATTTCTAAAAGACCGGTTATTTATATTGATCCTCAAAAAGCTCGAGACTTAGATCGGGATCTTGCTTTACAGAAACTTTATTACAGACCTGAAGGTTACTATCGGACTGCTGAAAAAATGCAAATGGTTTGTAAGAAAGCCAGATATAGGTTTTCTCTTACAGAGATCAAAAATTGGCTAAACAAGCAGGCTTTGCATCAGATTCACAAGCCTCGGCCAAAATTTATTCAGTATGCCTCCTTTAATAATATACAATTTTTAAATGAAGTGCATCAGAGCGATACTACTCCTATGCCTCATGATAAAGTAAGTAATCAGATTTATAAGTATAGGGGCGTTATCAAAGATGTTGCAACTAGGTATCGTTGTAGTTTTGCATTGACTGATAAAACAGCCACACAGATGGCTAGAGCGATTCAGAAAATCTATGATGATCCTAATAACCCTCTTAGCTATTCAAATACTTTTATTGTAGATAGAGGCACTGAATATATGGGCGAATGTAGAGATTTATTGCTTAGCTATGGTGTTAGAATTCAATATGCTAACTCTAAACATGGTGTAGCTATTGCTAAACGTGACCATTAAGAATTTGAAAAACATGCATATTTTCGGCAAGATGCTGAAGATTTTCATTTGCCTTTGACTGATAGATCCAGAGCATGGGTTAGAGGACTTCGTATAAATGATGATATTTACAATAATACTTCTACTCGGTTAATAGATATGTCTCCTAATGAGGCTGTAAAAAAGGCATTAAAAGGTAAAAAAATAATAGCTAGACATTCTGTTAAACATAGGAGACCAGTTGGTTATAATGAACCACTTTTACCTAGCTATACAGAAGTTTGGCATCTATTAGAACCCGGTGAATTAGAAGGTGGGAGAAGAAGAGCAACTGATTGCAATTGGTCTTCTGAAGTTTTTACAATTGATTCTTATTTGATAAAAGAAAATCAGCCTATTCTCTACAAGCTTTACAAGGGTCCTAGACGCTCATTTGTAAGAGAAGAATTGCAAATCGTCCTACCAGATACGGTATTACCACCCAAATATATTCTCAAGAATTAGTCTTACCTCCTTTCTCCTCTACTTGGTATAGGATCTGTTTGAAAGCACTGCTTAAGTAATCATCTATTTCATTTCTATTATAAACTATAATTTGCTTATTTCTAAGCCAGTCAGTTTGTGAATTCTTTTTTCCCTGTTTTTCATTCCCAGGTTTATCATCTATAAGAAATTTGGTAAGAGAACATAGAGCGAACTTAAATTGTCCACGCTTATCGAATTCCTTTTCAAGTATTTCTCTAAACTGCTTTCTTTGGCTTTCTAACATTTTTCGTATATCGCTTCCATTATCTGGATGGGATTTGGGAACTTTTGCATGATGTACGGCTACGGCTCTTCTTTTAACTGCTGTTCCCAATTCTTTTTGTTCCCTAAATTCTAAATTCTTCTCTGAATTTTTGTATCCCTTAATTTCTCCTAAGCGCTCAAATTCTTTATTAATCAAATTCTTAGATTTATTACCTTCTCTAAATGATTGTGTTTTAGGTCCAGGGCTGCCTTCATATTTCTCTAACTCTTTTAATGTTGGTAGGCGAACTTCCTCTGGATCATTTAGTTTAAGTTCATGGAAAAGGGTCTTACAACCATCTAGATCATTTGCCTCAATTGGCTCAACACCTAGATCTAATTCTTTCCAACATTTTTGCAATCTTCTTCCCCATGTCTTAATTTGCTCTCTGGGTTTACGTGCATTTGGACTGATCCAATTCTTTGCCTCCTCTTCTGTAATGTAGTCGACACCAAGTACTAGAGCTTCCTTTTCAGGTTCTAACTCAGGAATTGGAGTTGGGATTACCACATGTGGCTTCTCCTTGTTGCTCATATTTACACTAGAGCTTTCTGCCTGTGCTTTGATTTTGGAAGCTTGGATATCCTGTTGGATAGCTTTTTGATTAGGCATCTGAATTGGCGTTTGAATAGAAGCTACTTTTTTTTGCTTTTGTAATGGTTTGCATGGATTTTTTCGCTTATGATGCTCACGAAGTTTTTGGGGTGTTGAGCATTCATGACCACAACGTTTACAGATTGTATCTTTTTTATCACTTCTTGTTTTTCTAACCATGGTGTTAGCTCTAACTGTCACGCTATTACTTGCTTATATAATTTTTTCTTTAATTATTTATTTCCTATGTACCTATCACTTTTCATTCATAGAAACCCTACCAAAAATAAGTATTTACAAGCTTTCTGAAGCGGTTCTAGCTATTGCAAAACTGAAGCGTTAACTAATTATTAATTAATCTTTTTGATTCTAGTAATAAAAAAGTAGGATGATCGGCGAATATTCTTGCCCATTTCTCTGCAATACTGGAAAGGCTTGTGGGAATGGTAGTACTAGGCCTGAAGGATGTCGATTCCATTGGAAAGCTAAAAAAAAATGGATACCATGTTCTGATTGTGGAAAGCCTACATCCTCTGCTTGTGGGCGATGTCCACTACATGTTAGAGGTTATTATATTACCCGATACTATGATAGACTTCGACAAAGAAAGAATTTATGTTAGCCGATTCTATGTTAGCCGATTCTATAATAGACTTTGATAAAACTAGAAGAGGGAGATTATTGTAATAGTTGTCAGCCTGAATAGGTAAAGCAAAGATTATTTCGGCTAGCTTTATACCTTAATTCTAGCCAGAATTTTGGGCGTAATATTCAATGAGCATTTACTAAATTTTTGTTAGACTTGCTTTTTAGCTGGAGGCGCAAAGCATATTTTTTATTAAAGTTTTATGATTAATATGCTATTTTGATGAGCTAGCCTATGCTGAACCCGTTCTTAACTAAGGAAAAGTTGGGGCAATTTCGTGGATTTCTTCTGAATTTTTATATAATGATATTTCGTTAGACTTTTATATAAAATATGCTATTTAATAATCTAGTCTGCATTGAACCCGTTCTTGATTAAGGAAAGTTGGGACAAAAATCCTGTTAGATTTATTTAACAATTATGCTATTTAATGAGCTAGTTTGTACAGAAGGCATTCTTGTATATATATAAAGTTTGTTAGATTTAAAAGTCACATGATTTTTCGTTAGACTTAAGAAAATCGTTAGATTTATTTATGGGATAATAAGGATAGTTAGACTTAATTTTGTTAGACTTATTTTTTTCGTTAGACTTATTTATGGGGTAATAAGGACCGTTAGACTTATTTTCGTTAGACTTATTTTTTTGTTAGACTTATTTATGGGGTAATAAGGACCGTTAGACTTAATTTTGTTAGACTTATTTAATAAATATGCTAATTAATGCGCTAATCCTTGTAGAATTAATTCCTGATATATTTAATTTCATTAGACTTATTTTTCGTTAAATTTATTAACAATAAAGAAATTATAATTCTAGAAGTCTTAGAAGCTTTTCTAATATAATAATAAAAAATTGATATAGAAATTAACCTTCTAAGCCGGCTAGAAGCTTTTCTAATATAATATAGAAATTAATATTCTAGAGCTTTTAGAACCTTTTTAAATATAATAAAAAAATCGATATGGATTTTAACATTTTGAGAGCCCCACACACAATGTTTCAGTGGGGGGGGGACTTTGTCCTAAAACCCCCACTTTCACATTGTGTAGAGTTTCTAACGGTGCGCTATTTGCCTCACCATATAAGTGATAACAACGAATATTATTGCATCTTTTAAATTTTTCTATCCAACCATTTGAAAATAATATATTTTCGCGTGAAATGTTAAATTCCTGTGCAAAATAAAAAGCTTTTTCTTTAATCATTATTTCTGAAACTGGAAGATTATTAGCATTTGCATTTTCAACCCATAATCCTAATGCTTTTTCAACTTGTGGATATTTAACTTCTCTATGACAAAAGGTCTTTTTACTGGCTGATGTTGAGACTAATGCAAACCACTTAGCTTTTTTTTCTAAAATCTTGGAGATTGTTGAACGGTCAATGTGAAGGCCTGATTAAAGTAGTCCGCGACTTGTTATTGTATTTTATTTTTATTTTCAGGTTTGGTAGCATACACGCATATTTGTTGCTTTATATCCTCACTTATTGCAGTACGCGTTCTTTTGCACTTAAAACAAATGGCATCTTGAGAAAAAAAAGTAAAATTCTTGAACGTATTTATGGATCATTATTTAAACAACTATCAGGTGATCTCTCAACAAGTTGGTTGAAAAATAAAAATTGAAAAAGTTGGTAAATTTATCATGATTTAATAGTTAAAGTAAAGAATAATGTTGAAGAAATTGGTAAAATTATCATTACAATAAATACGAAACAGTTTTTTTTAAAAAAAAATTCCTAACGATCGATATATATTTATAATAAAATCACGTGATATGACTATATAGAGGTCAAGTAAGGGGTTTGGGCACATGAATTTTATGTGATTGTGACTATAATCATATTGTGACTATATAGAGGTCATTTTCTTAATTAAAAATTTGGGCGCAAAAATTGTATTGATTATATAGAAAGTGTGCTTATATAGGGGGGTGACTATATAGAGGTACGACTGTATATAAACTTTTTATGTTAATCAAATTTTTTATTATACTGATTTGGTATATTTATACAGTCGTCGGTGCTGGGCTAACGCCCAGCGGTGGCTAAAGCCCCTATACATCCCCCCTCCAGGATAAAACCCTATCAGATCCCCTTCCAGTTAGGCTCTAGCGCCTCACAGCGCGTCTCTAACAATACCATAGATAAATACCATATCCATACCATACCTACCATCTGTCCCAAAAATTCCACTATCTGTCCCACTATCTGTCCCATATATAATTACTCAAATTACTAATCTAACAAAGAAAGAAAGAGAAAACGAATAATAAAGAAGAGTATGGGACAGATAGGACAATAGGACAGATAAATATAGAAAAAGTTTTGAGAAGAGATATTTTCCAAAAAAAACTTTTTATTTTCGAGTATCTAACCTGTCCCATCTGGCCCAATCTGTTCCATTTTCAGAAATGAGCTTAAATGCACTTTAAAGCCCAAGTAGATATGCAAAAATTTCATCTATACCTTCCGATATGCATACAAATATACTGAAAAAAAACAGCTAATATCGATCACCCACCTAAATGTCAAATAGTAAAGGATTTCTTTGATGATAATGAAGACGTTACTTTTAGAGCGATTTCATATCACCAAATGCCAGATGTAGAAGACTTTGACCCCAAAATTACTACTGTAGTTATATTTGAGGATTTAATGGATGTCCCTAAAAACATCCAAAAAAAAAATAACTGGATACTTTACCCATGGACGACATAGAAATATTTCGGCTATTTATGTAGCCCAAAGATTCTTTGCTATCCCAAAAGCAATTCGAGAAAATGTGAATTATATTTCTCTACATGGTGGGCATGGTAGTTTAAGTGATACAAAGCGTATCATTAGACAATATACTAATGAATCTGATTCTCTTGCCCCAATCATTGATGAACTAGGGAATTCATAGTATTTGACTTAAGACGCCCTAAAACTGACCCTTTAGCAATCAGAGTTCGATGGGATACTAGTCTTAGAACTTTTATGGAATCGTCCTTGAATAACGCTTCTAAAATGATCACGTGTTCATCTAAGATTGATCTAAGATCATCCAAGAATGATTCTAGAATCATCACAGATTTATCTAAGATCGATCTAAGATCATCTAAGAACGATTCTAGTCAATTTAGATGTCAATTTACTTCTTATGAGCAGAAGGTGATAGGAAATTTAGAATTAATACTGGGTTTTAATAGATTTTCATATATCATATCTAGTCGGCTAAATTACAAAAATTATATCGAAGTTTAGTATCACATGGAATCTCCCCAGTTTCCTGTCAGTTCTAGGAGAGTTCCATTGGCGCTTTCGATAAATCACGAGATGATCGGCCAATCAGATTTCAGATTTTTTCTTTAGCCGGATAGCCTGAAAATTATTATGCACATGTTCAAGATGATCGGCTATTTTAGTCATATGGATTCTTATTCGAAATCTTATTGGGAGAAGTGTGACATTAATGTCACAGCTAAACTAATGAGATCTGGCAAAATTTTGGAACAGAGTTATGGGTTATACCAATTTATATGGAAGAATGAAAACTGAAAAATTTATGATTTTGGCTCTGAGAGCTATGACATTAATGGCACACTACTTTACAAATAAAAAATCAAAAATGGCCGTAGCCGGTCCTGAAGGGACCCTTTATTATCAAAAGTTACACAAAATACATATAGCAGTAGGTACTATTTATTCGTTTAATCTAGCAATAAGAAAATCGACATCATCTGGAGATAGATTTAAGATTGAAGTAGCATTAAAAGACTTTAACCATTCTATTGCTTCTATACCACCAACATTACTAAAGAGCCTGAAAACCTTTTTACCCCTTTCCTTTCTTTTTCGAAGGTTAGTCTCGGTAAGTTTATCTTGCACAGAAATCTGATTCATGATCCTATCATTAACTTTAGCATTAGATACATCCTCGTTACAAGTTTTCCTAAAATGATCGAACAACTGCTTAATCGTACCATATGCTTGTTTACATTTTCTGGAAGTTTTTCCTTAACTTCTTTGTTCAGCTTTGTATACGCTGTTTGCGAGGGATTGCTTTGCAAAAGTATAGCGAGTCGTTCTGATAGAACCTTCCTGATGTGATCTAAATTTAAAAAGTAGATATGATGATGAATAACAGACATCATAATGGAAGTTTGGTTACCAGTAGCAATTTCTTCAGACTTACTAGTTTCCAATCTTGGACGCATCAAGAACAAAAAAGGTATGATACTTAGGCGAAATCCCTGCAAAAGAAAAGGTTATATACAAATAGGGATAAAAATTAATAATGTTTATAAAAATATCGCTGTTCATATTTTAGTTGTACGAGTATTTATCCCTAATCCAGAGAATAAGCCCCATGTTAATCATATCAATGGTATCAAACATGATAATCGGGCTGATAATTTGGAATGGGTAACTCCTAAAGAGAATGCTGATCGTAGGATATTCCCAAATCACGGTCGTATCAGATCCAGAAAAATTGTGCAGAAAATGTTAGACGGAAGTATTGTTCAGATTTGGGATTCTATCTGGCTCGCCAGTAAGGCACTAAAAATTTCAGAAACTTGCATTTCAGAATATTGTAGTGGGAAGCAAAAAACTTCTGGTGGCTGGCACTGGATGTATTATGAAGATTACATAAAACCTGATCCAAATGAAGAATAGAGAGAAATAGAACTTGATTCATGAAAAATCAGAAGAATTTTTCCCGATATCAATATTGTACTGCGCATTTGCGTTAAGCCAGGTGATCGATTTCACATGATCGGCCTATGTGCAATCGCGAACTTGTTTGAACAGACACATTACAAAATAGTGTAACAAAATCGGCATATAAACTTTATTATGTTAAACATCTCAATGCACAACTATATATCTGAATACGCAAGATAAAAATTAGCAAGGGCTTTATTGATATATTAGTAAGATATTACATTAAGTTTTTGTTTATATCAAGCCATTAGAAGAGATGTAGCAATTACGATTAAATTTAAATTTTCTAAAACTAGTTATCTAAAATAATCTTTCAAGCTCTCGAATTAACTGATCATAGCTTGTGCTATCTATCGCCTCATAGATGTTATTCCATACATCTGACTGTTTAGAATCTTTCCAGAAGTTTAATAAAATATGTGCTCGTTCTTTGATATTATCATCTTTGTCAAAGAGAACTCTATCCAATGTTGGTCTATGGAGCATTAAATAGAATGAACGAACAAAACAGACCAAGTCAACTTGTGGTCCATAAACGATCTCCTCTCCATTGATTAATGATTGCAGGATATGGTCTGGCATACATTCCAATGCTCCTGCAAATGTGGTACTATCAGAGTCGTTTGTGCTGTAACCCCAATCGACAATAAGAATATTTTCACTTAAATCATCCAAATTACGAAGAATGTTAAATTTTCTAAGATCTCTGTGTATAATCCCACTTGAATGAACTTTTTGGAGGGTGGTGATAATATCTTTAATGTCTTTTTTTCGCAAATTATTAATCCTCTCGCCAACTGGAGTCATTACAAGGGTGTCTTCATTTTGAAAAAGGATTCTTGAAATATGAGGTGATCCCAATTTCGACAGATCTTTTAATGCATCTACTTCCGTCTTAATACAAGGCAAGTAATCTGCCTTCTTTACCATTTTCACAGCTACTGATTCATTATTATGTTTTCCTTCATATACAATACTTGTTCTGCCCACACCAATGGCTCGAGTCAGCGTTATAATGTTATCGTCAAATTTCAATGATGGTTCAACCCACCCCAAGTCTTGCAGAGAGCTTTCCATAATTGTTACCATATATTTCCACCCATTATCATCAGTAGAGTTATATTCTAAAGGTCGGGATGCTACGTATTCATATGTGAACTGGGTTTTTTGATGGTTATCAACCCTAGTCACCCTATATATATCAATTGTGATACAATTTGTCAAAAGTACTAACACAAAACTTCGCCGTGGCTGAAGTTGAAGTAGTTTTTCGCCAAACGAGATTGCTTGTCCTATTTGCGCGTTGCTAAAATTTTCACCAGTTCGTTTCTTTACCTCACCAATGGCCATAACATTTAGGTAATCTAAATGTGAATTTTTTGGAATGAACACGAAATCAGGATTTCGAGTTCCTAGTACTGGCGAATTGCGTGTATCTTCAACAGTAAGCTTAAGCTTGTTTTTTATGGGAACATAATTTCTTAGTACGCCACATTCGTTCATAAAGTAATCTTGTATGTCTTTTTCGCTAACATCTGTGCTGTTTTTGTTAGGTAGAAGTGAAAACTTTCCAGGTGCATGTGGTTTAGTACTTTCGGTCACTTTGAGTGGAAAGCAAATTTCGGATCCTTTATCACGTACTTCTTTGCCCTTATCAGTTTCCGTTACAAAACCTAAACAAAAAACGTTAATAGTTTTTCAGAAATAATTGATGGATCAGATGAATAACATACCAGGTGAATAGAGCGATGTCTTCAAAGCATTGTGTACTTTCTTAAATCCACTTTCCATCTTAAGATTAAGTTCAGTTCTGACATCTTCAATTGCTCTCTGCAGAGAAGTCATATTAGGAAAATCACCTATAAACGAGTTTAATATTATCGGTTAAGAAATGAGAAAAGTAGAACATTCAATATTATTTGTGGAATAAAAAAAGAATCGCATTCGTACTCGCGTTGAATAAATATATTACAACTCACTTACCACCAACGGGTTGCTCTACGATAACGCGAATGTGTTTTTTGGGCAGGTTTGACGATAAGAAGCAGGAAAGAAAAGCACAAGAATAAGTAAGTATTCGGTATTATTGGCGAATATGACACGTATGGGCGAGAGAAGACGAAAAAAAAATGTTATGACTCACCAGTAACGGGAACACCAACAATAACTCGAATATTATTTCCTACAACGTTTATAAATGTATTTCCAACCGTATTGGCCAGATCTTCTAATTTTTCGTTTAAGTAGGGTTCAATAGCAGTTTCTTTATCCCTAAGTACATTCGAAGCAGTATTGGTCTTCCATAGAGTGAGTTGGGTGGCTTTTACATTCTCAGCGTTAGGAAGTTCCTCTAAGATAGCCTTTCTAAGGTCGAATAGATCATTACCCGTTCCGATAGTAACTTTGAAAATAGAACGATCTTCACAAACGATACACCAAAGTGCAATGTTGGACATATTGTGTTATGATGGATGGATAAATGGGGAAATGGGGAAGAAATTTTTTTTCGTGAAATAAATAAGTTGTAAGGTCGCACAGATTGATAAATTGATCAGTTACACTGCAGATATACTTCAAAGTCACATGATTCTGATCGTTACCAATGGTAACGGTTTTTGCAAAGAAAAAAAACTTTATTGATTATCTGTTAGATATATAATTAATCAGAAATGCTAGAGAAGCAAATGAAATGTATGATGCTATCAAAGAGGGAGGGAGTACGCGGATCCTAGGCCATTTAATGCGAGTCCCAGCATCAAGTTATTTCTTTGCTCTATTACATTTTTATGAAAAGTACTACATCATAAAACATTGTTTCTCGAAAGAGAACTTCTCTAGGATTAAGAAATTTCGAACCTATAGTATAATTACGAAATATTAGCAACTGAGGTAAAAAAAATAATGCAATAACGATTTACACTTACCATCACGATTCATTTTCACATAATTCTATTCCGCCTTATCGTTATCGCTGGTACGATACTGCACAAAGTTTTAAGAATTTGGTACGTGAAGGTGCTTATAAATTGATGCACTGCGCCAGACTTTTGCTGTGCCATCGCATGTGACGAGATTCATGTGAGTAATTTCACTGCATCCATTGTACGCGTGATGATGGTCAGTGATTTTCTCGGCAAAGATCAAAATGCCGATATAAGAAAAGTAATATGTCCGTTTTATTTTGAGACATCTATAGAGCCAAAAAAATTGATTAACATCGTGATGATGTTCTTTTAGAAGCTAGTCGAGCAATAAAACAAGCCTACCCTAATATAACTTTGCGGAAAAATGAGAGTTTGTTTTGATTGTTGATTTCGATGATGTTAATAATTGTAAGTTTTATTTTTCATTTGATTTTTGCTTTAGTTGTGCAAGACAGATAAAAGAGTTCACTAACCGGGACATCACCTTTTTATATGATTCGTAGGATCAATTTTAGAATACGCTTTTAGAGCAAATTACGTTAATATGATTACATCACGAAAATCTGATCATCGGCCTCTCCTTAATTTAACAATAATATATAAAGATCATCAGGGAGAGTTTTTATTAATAAATTTCATTGAGTACATGCGGGAAAGTTCAAGAACAAATGCTATACTACGGTTATAAATAAGTTATAACTGATACTGCGATCTATACAAAAATAAATTACAAGAATCGAGAGCTAATCTGTGATATATGACAAGGATTATCCTATACGTTGTACTAATACAATATCCTATCATTAATTCCATAATCTGTTTCATTTGTGCCTTCGTGATCTCCAAAAAATCCCAGAACCAAAAATACCATTAGCTTGCAATCCTGAGTCGCTTCATTGAAATGCATAGTCACAACTGGAGTACTCCCACCTTAATTGCGCAATGTTTCGTACGATTTTTTTTTTACCGACACTTTTTTCATATTGCAGTACGATACCCTATTTTTGTATTTGCAAATGAATGCATATCATACTGTGCATTTCAGGTGATCGATCCACATGACAGGTCTAAGCCACAATCGCGAACCTGAATTTATTGCTTGAAGTGAAGCAAGACAATATTCCAACTTATCTCAGGAATACAACTTCGCTAATTCAGGATCATAAGGGAGCTGATTCCCATTTTCGCGGTACCATGAGCCATGTAATCCATAATTCCCATATTTTCCATCACAAATAGGGCATGGTGAGCTCCACGGCTGAGGTGATGCAAAATTATAATTATCAATCCCTCTAAAACTATTTCGGAATTTCAAGTATAGGAAGTGCTCTAAGACGGATTTAATAATTAATTCTGAATTGGCTCTGGCTTCGAAAGTGATGGGCCCTTTTTCTGGCTTCGAATTTATAACTTCAGCCCTGTGGGATTCATGTACTTCTGTTAGCTGCCATGGATCGCATCCAGTTTCTTTTTTATATCTTTTGTATAATTTGGAACAAATCTTATCTGTCAAAATACTTGGTAACCTACTTAATTTTGCATGCCAATCCAGATAATTGGCGGTTAGTATTTTAACAGACTCAGTCATTTTCCTTTTTATATGACTGCAAACAATTTAAATCCATTTTTTCTTCCTCTGGTCATTAATTCGAAAAAAATTAAAATTTCCCAGATAGATTATCACTCCAAAGAGTTAGTGAGACTACGCAACTATCTCAATTTTGCGCTGTTCACATTTAATAAAGTAAGATCCGGCATTATACATACCTTCTATTTCTTCATCATCATGACTTAATTTGCATAATGGGCAGATGTAGTCCCCGCATGATGTCTCATCAGTAATCCTATAATAATCGAAATTTTCACTACTACATTCTATATTTAAATTAGGATATTGATCCAATATCTTTTTGTGAAAATAGGCGCGATCATAAGTTGGACTATTGGGTTGAGAAATGGGTGGTATCACCTCTACCTTGGTATCGAATTTTTTCAGGGTAGATTGATTGGGAATTTGAGATTCAGTAGGCGCATCCGAACTAGTGATATGTGATAAGTCAGAATTTTTCTTATCACTTTGTGAACTCGGTTCACAAAGTTGTGTCTCCATATGAATGTTATAATCAAAGGGTATATTGTCTATAATATATCAGATGTCTTCATACGTCATTTTTGAGATAGAATCAGTGGAGAAGGAATGAATTCGATTTATTTTATCCATATCTATTGCATTAAAAAGTGTATAGAGTTTCTTGGCCTGCTCAATTCTTTTTTGTAAAAGTGTATCAGAAGTACCTGCAGGAAGCTGAGCTTTAACTTCTATATTTAGAATTCTACTGACTGTATTAGACTCCGGATCAACTTGTTTTTCAGATGCGATCTCACCTCGCTTCTGGATAAGAGCTTTCCCAAATTGACAGTAACAAAAGATAGCTTCTTGGGTCGCATGATCAGCAAGGGTTACGGCATCACAAAGTTTTTTATACAAAAGAGAAAAGGTTGGCGTTCCCATTTCTACTGCTAAGGGATCACAGTTTCGTATTGTTTTCTCTAAGCAAACATCCAAAGAATTCAAGCCTGGCTCATCTATAATATTGGAACAATTGGTGTTTAAATCTGATCCTCTTTGGGAAGATACTGAAGGTATCGAATCATCCTCGGACACTTCCTGAATGAATTTTTCCCTTTGCTTTTTCTGAATTTCCTTACGAAGCATCCTTTTATCAACTGATACCTGCTTATCTTTTTCTGGGGAAATGGTTTCCATTTTTGCGAGCTTCTCCTCTCGCTTTCTCTGCCTAATTCCATCACTAATTCTTTTCTTATTCACCTCATCCAGGAAAAAGTCCATGATCTTTTTCTCTGATGACTTTGAATTGGCAGATACTGTTTCATTTGCTACTATGGAATCTGGTATGTTGGCAGATTTTGCAAGAGAGGAATCCTTTCGCGGTTGCCTAGTATCTTCTTTCAACTTTGCAACTCTAGCCTTAGGCTCAGCATTCTCAGCATCACGCCTAGTATTTTCAACATCACGTCTAGTATTCTCGGTGATAGTATCTATTCTAACTTTTTCTAATTCCTCGATTCTATTCCTGAGCTCAGCCCTTAGCTTTGTAATCTCATCCTTGGTCTCATCATATTTGGCCTTAAACTCAGCATTCTTAGCCATAAGTCTGGTGTTTTCTTGCCTAAGTAAGTCAATCTCAGATGACATTTTTGAAAATAATTTTATACACTGTATATTTACATTCAAAATAAAAAATTCACGTGATTCCACTTTGTGAACTTAGTTCACGAAGTTTTTTTTTGCCAAGAAAATTTTTTATTAATATATACAAGAATAAATACAAATGTTTGGGACTTTACCTGTGATACATGACGTCTAGGCTAATATACATGATTATTTTTTCAAACGATAACCCTTTATCCTAACCCTCTTTCTTTCAGGTTCTTCCTCAGCACATGCCCTATCTTTTAACAAACCCACGATTATACCAAGAACCTTCCTCACACCCTTATGCAATGTTTGGTATTCTTCGAAGTTCTCAACCAAAGACTCTTCGACAAATTCGATACTAAAGAGGGCCTTACTCGCTTGTAAAATTTCACCTGGAGAATAGAGGAGAAAATGCCAATCCCTGGCGGATGTCACGATCCTGTAAAGATAATCAAAATAATCATCACCCCGCTTTCATTTTCTCTTGTTCGTTTCATACGAACTTTCGAGCTGTTTGATATTCTGAGCGAAGCCTTCTGTCAACTTTTGCTGAACTTTGTCTTCAGTAACACAAATAAGACTCTCCTCATCCTAATCGTTTATAGTTTGTGGTAAGTTAACAAATGGGGTCCCATAGGGACCGCTCCACATAGGAGCAATGTGCGAGGATGACAAAATAAAAAGCTTACCTTGATGGCATAATCGACCCATCCGCAACTTTCATCCCCAATTATTTCGTATTCTGGTTTCATGCTGAACTTTTTATTTGTAGCGTCTTCTGCAATTCGAAGGGCGGTATGTAGTATAGTTGAAACGTACTCATTACGCATGGACTTCAAACTTGTCATCACCAACGTTCCATAACTCTGAAGCCGTAAGTTGATATCAGCCATACACAGCACGAAATGCTTATTGTCCTCCTTGATTTCATAGGTTTGCGGTATGAAAAGGGGTATAATTTCTGTTCTTTCAGAGACGAGGTTATATTTAGCCAACACCTCACTTAAGCTGAGGTACAAGGAGAACGCACGCTTTGGCTTTTCTTTGAGGGTCTGGACCTCTTTTGCAAGTCTCATGGCAGGGCCACCTTTTAAATCATAACTACGAAATTTTTCTTTGGTCATGTCAAGAAAGTCTTGGCCAGTAATTTCTTCTTTGCGGAAAATATCACAGTGCTTTTCCTCAAGCTTGAGGTTCTGCTCTTTCAAAAAATTGATAAGGGTTTCAGTATCCCAGTTCTCAACCAAGTAAGAGTCGTGTTCAACTGTTGAGGTGGACATAGTGTTACGTTTTTATAGTGGAAATAGGCTCAGATAAAAAATAGTGTTACGTTCTGGAGTGAGATAAAAATTTATTTCTGGGATGGGAAAACAAGCGTTAATATATATTTTTATGTCGCACAGGCATTACATCATTACACGTAGGGCTCCGATCGGTTCGGTTCGGTTCGGTTTTTGCAAAAACCGATACTGACTGAATTGATCGGTATCGGTATTGATGATTACTGAAACTGACCGGTATCGGTATTGATGATTATCGAAACCGATCAATAATTACCGAAAACTGAACCGATTTACCGATATTAAAAACCATTTTTAGTAAAAAAACATCGCAAAACTATTTTGGTATTTTTTTTACCAAATCAAATGATCTATAAAAACGTTTCGCAACATTTTTTATTTAAAGTGTCAAAAAATAAAGTTGCGAATCATTTTTTTTTATTAAATTAATTAATAAAAAACGTTTTGCAACGTTTTTAATTAAAATGAAAAAAAAACATTGCAAAACGTTTTTTTTTATTAAATTAACTCATAAAAACGTTTCGCAACATTTTTATTAAAGTGACAAAAAAAACGTTGCAAAACGTTTTTATTATAGAGATAAAAAAAACGTAGCGAAACATTTTTTTTATTAAGTTAACTGATAAAAAACGTTTCGCAACATTTTTTAACTAAAGCAACAAAAAAAAATGTAGCGAAACGTTTTTTTTATTAAACTAACTGTTAAAAAATGTTTCGCAACGTTTTTTAATTAAAGCAACAAAAAAAACATTGCGAAATGTTTTTTTTTATTAAAATTAACTCATAAAAACGTTTCGCAACGTTTTTATTAAAGTGACAAAAAAAAACGTTGCGAAACGTTTTTTTATTAAAATTAGCTCATAAAAACGTTTCGCAACGTTTTTATTATAGAGACAAAAAAAAACATAGTGAAACGTTTTTTTTATTAAATTAACTGATAAAAAACATTTCGCAACGTTTTTTAACTAAAGCAACAAAAAAAAACGTAGCGAAATGTTTTTTTTTATTAAACTAACTGTTAAAAAACGTTTCGCAACATTTTTTAATTAAAGCAACAAAAAAAAATGTTGCGAAACGTTTTTTTTATTAAAATTAACTCATAAAAACGTTTCGCAACGTTTTTATTAAAGTAACAAAAAAAACGTTTCGCAACGTTTTTATTAAAGTAACAAAAAAAACGTTGCGAAACGTTTTTATTAAAGTAACAAAAAAAACGTTGCGAAACGTTTTTTTTATTAAAATTAGCTCATAAAAACGTTTCGCAACATTTTTATTATAGAGACAAAAAAAAATGTTGCGAAACGTTTTTTTTATTAAATTAACTGATAAAAAACGTTTTGCAACGTTTTTTAATTAAAGCAACAAAAAAAAACGTAGCGAAACGTTTTTTTTATTAAAATTAACTCAAATGTTTCGCAACGTATTTTTTTTATTAAATTAATTGATAAAAAACGTTTCGCAACGTTTTTTAATTAAAGCAACAAAAAAAATGTTGCGAAATGTTTTTTTTTATTAAAATTAGCTAATAAAAACGTTGCGCAACGTTTTTATTAAAGTGACAAAAAAACGTTGCAAAACGTTTTTTTTTATTAAAATTAACTCATAAAAACATTTCGCAACGTTTTTATTAAAGTGACAAAAAAAACGTTGCAAAACGTTTTTTTTTTATCCAATTAACATTTCGCAACGTTGTTTGTTAAAATGACAAGAAAAAAGTTGCGAATAGTTATTTTTTTATTAGATTAATGAATAAAAACAATTCGCAACGTTTCTTAATTAAAGTGACAAAACACCGCTGCGAAATGGTTTGTTTTATCAAAATAACTAATAAAAAACGTTTCACAACATTTTTTTATTATATTATTTAGTTAAATCGATTCGGTAATTCAGTTCGGTAAATCGCAAAATCGGTACCGAAACCGCAGTTACTGAAACCGATCAGTAAATTTACTGAAAATTTCGGTTCAGTAAACTGTAAAAACCAAAACCGCTCCGATACCAAAACCGATCGGTACGGTTCAGTAATTACTGAAACCGATCGGAGCCCTAATTACACGTGATCCATTTCTCATGTACGTCTGATAAAAATACTTTATTTATGAACATCAGGAGTTGTATTTTTTATAGAGTCTATGTAATGTCTATAATTCTATATATATCCAACATAAATTTATTATATAAATTTTTATAAATCTGTGGTATATATAAATAATCAATTTATTTTTCATATGAACATAAAAATATTGTAAATATTTTGTATAAAATTTATGTAAATATAAAATCAGTTAAATATAAATTTATATATAATTTAAAGTCAGGTAATATCATGTAAATATTTTAAATAAAATTATACAGATACAAACCTATTTGAATATAAATTCATGTATAATATATAATCAAATAAATATTATGCAAATATTTCATATACTAATTATATATATGCGAAATTTGATGTATATTTTATATAAAATTATCGTTCAAATGTAAATGTAATTACTTTAAAATTATCATGATTTACAATCAATATTAGCGACTAGTGGTTTTTTTCAATAACCTTAATATTTTTTTATCTCTTTTATATGGATACTTTTATTAAACTAAGTTTCAAAAACTTGTACATTTATAAGAATATAGTGACTGCTTCACAGAGAATGCCGGCCACCTACTCCTTGCAATTAGCCTTCAAACATATCTCATCTAAACACGTGTCAATTTGTACAACATAAACGTCTATTTTTTTGATCCTTTCCAAACACATCTTCCCACTTTTGATTTCGTTGTATTGTTTTCTTCATCTTTAACAACTAACATTCATTCTTAAAACAATGTTTTTTCGCCAGTTTGGAGTATTTCTTTATAAATAAACTTTTTTATACTATATGAAAAAACTATTAAACTTTTCTATTTTGTATTTACACTTTTTTAAACTTATTTTACATTCCTTTTTTAAAAAAAAAACTTTTATAAACTGGTATATTTTTTACTAACAAACTATTTTAAGTACTACAAACTGCGGGTGAGTAGAATTTATTTTGACTATTAACTTCAGAATAATGTGAGAGCTTGTAAAGAATTAGGAAACAGAGACTTATAAGCTTTACTAATTTTCATATTTTTTATTGTGTACTTCTACCCAGAGTCTCAAATTCCTTGAATTGTTATACTTTGAAGATTGGGAAAGAACTATGGTAAGGATTAGGGATCAAGGAGATTTAGGAAACATTAGTAAGACTTTATAACGCTCCTTTATTTTCTTCTTATATTTCTCTCTCAGATGGCGTTGGACTTTGGAATAGAAAAGTAGGATTGGGAATTCGTCAAACCATTGAAAATAAAAAAGGTAAGCTTTATTATGAAACCTACTTTATTTTATATACTTTTTTATTAAGAGAGGCATTAACTAGTGTTTCTTAATTTTTTTTTGTAGATTCGAGTTATTGGAACCAACAAAGAAAGTAAGTTTAGTGTAAAAATTGTATTTTTTATTAGAGAAATGTTAACTAGTATTTTGCTAATGTTTCTTCCTTTTTTATAGATCTGAAAGTTTGATAGTAAGGGTCTTTTCCTGGTTTTTAATTCGTTTTTCTCAGAAATGTATATTCTTGTACAGTTGTGAATCATCTATGCTGAGATTTATATTTCTTAATAGTGATCGCATAACAAATGTCTGAACGATTACTGTGAACTTTCTTTTTTGGTATGTTTATAACATATATTCAATTTTCTGTTTCTATGTGTGTAGCTAATTTCTTTGTAATATTTCTTGCATTTCTATCTGTTGTTTGACATTACATAAGTAGATGAAAGCCAACAATCACGTTGATTAGTACACGGGATATAGATACAGACATACAGTGTTTTGATATGGAAATCAGATAAATATTGCGGGTCTGTGATCATTTTGATTGATTTATTAACTGCAATAAGTTTTTTTTAAAAATGTTCATATATGATGAAAATAAATGGAAACTGTATCTTTATGAGAACGACAGTCTATGGAAAACACGAAAAATGTAAACTAATGAGGAAATTAATACTGGGGACTTAGTTATGAACTATACTCCCTCCAAGACAATTATGGGTATGTTGATATTATTAGTGCAGGTTGCAAAATTATTTTTGATTGATACTTTGTTTGATTTCTTTAATCTTAGAAGGTATACCGTCACCACGTGTATCACATGACATACAAGGCATATTTGACCAAAGATTTGTGTAAAGTCTGGTATGGCGTTTGTAGACATATTATTATCATGAAAACTGTTTATATGTAAATTGGACTAGCAAAGTAGGTCAGAGAGTGATAGTAATCTAATGTATGTCATTAGATAATTCGTTAGTAAGATTTAGAATGTATTTATGCAATAATTTAAAATGAAAGTTTTATTTACAAATTTACAAATAATATTAATATAATATTTATTTAAAAAATACATAGACTTTATTTGAATTTTAAATAAAAATTCTATATAATTCTATATAAATTTACTTTACATGTAAGATCAGATTTATGTGAAATCCATGTTGGGTATTTAAAACTATGTAGAATAGTGTATATAAATTTTACATAGATTTTTCATATAAATCTACATAGAATACAACTCCCGATGAAATAAAAGAAATAAATGAAAACGTTGCCAGAAGCCGGCTTACAATACATAAAACTATTACATAGCATGATACAAGTAGAAAAAATACTAATTATCCCTAGGTTTTATGAGAATGTGACTTTGATCCTGAGCAAAGGGCTTATCGAAATACTTAGAGATCTCTTCTCCTGATTCCATGAGTTTACTTTCCTTAGGATCGTTCACGTATAGACTGAAGTTGAGGGAGAGAGCTTGGTAACCTTGATTTGCTAATAGAGTTTTAACAGCAAATTCGAGAATAGCGACCTTATCTTCCTTGCAGGGTGAGATTATGTAAGTTATCTCATCCTTACCATCCTGGATGCAACACTTAAGATTGACAATACTCCTGTGAGTCATTTTCGTTTTCTAAATGCAAGAGCCATAGTGAGAAAAACTCATTCCCATACATACATAACTTCTGGCATATACATACTTTATTTTGCGTTAGCTACGCTAGTAAAACTATTTTTGCGGAAAGTTTTTTGCGGAAAGTTGGCTAAACTTCCACATACTCCTACATGCTTTATATCTTGCTGGGAGGAGTTAAGGAGATAAGAAGAATGATTATCATTGTCGTATGATGCCAAAAGTTTCACAGAAGCACATGTAAACAGAATCCTCATACCTTTTCACATGTAGATCTACTTGGAAAGACCATAGCTGGTTTTACGCCCAGCGATCTCAAAATTGCGAGTCCTTCAGCCCTCCATAACATATGCTTTTGACGTTAATATTTACTTTTAGAGCTGGTCCTGTGTTGCTTATATACTTTCTTTCACATTTATTTGGGTAAAAATAGAGGTATTCAGCTTCCTATCAAAATTAACTGTCGCACAGGTGATCACGAAAGAAAAAAAAATATTTATCTTTTGGGCGCACAAACATTGAACCATTTCACGTGACTCGTTTATAATGTTTCTAATGACAATTCGATAATAATACTTTATTTATGAAATAAATTGTCTCCGGATACTGCAAAAATACATAATAAATCACGAGATAATATATATAAATTCTTCCTGTTTATTATTTTAGCGATTATTTATATAATTCTCATGAATTTCTTTAAAGGATTTCCTTCCCTCGCCACATATTACTTTGAGGTATCTACGGAGGTGCGTATTATCTTTATTTCTATACAAGATAGATAGACCCGCGCAATCAAGTAACCATTTTTCGAACGTCAATAATGAAGAAACCGCTTTTTGTTCTTCGCTAGACTCCTCCGAGAAGAGCCACCTTTAACCTTCCTGTATTACCAATACTAACTACTCTACAACTAATCTTAACAGGTTTTTTCTTTTTTATTTTAGTGTTAGTATACTCCTTATCTATCAAGAACACATTGCCTACCCTTATGGCGTGAAGTTCTTCATCTGCATCCTCATCCAATCTTTCGTCTGAAAAAAAATAATCCATTAGTACAAAAATACGAAACCTGAAAGGTCTAAGCAAAATCCTTACCTTGAGTTTCATTGATTAAATCTTGAATCTTATTCTCCAACTCTCGTATCCTCTCACCCATATTTTGAACGACCTTTTCCAAGTTAGGTGGAATAATTACTGAATTTGAATTTCCCATGAAGACTTGAATATAGTTATTAAGAACTTTCCAATAGACGTTACATTTTGATTGTCTTCTAGTAGTTCACCACCCTTTAACTCGGATGTATCCTTTTGTAGGATATCAGCTTCATCGATAGGAATGGATACTTTCCATATTTTGAACTCATTTATTACGATATTTTTTCGCTAATAGCCTTTCTCATCCTATATGATATTAACTGTTTTAAATCTTCAATCGTATCCATTTCGTTAACCATTACGTTAAATGGTTTCTTCTCACCCTGAAGATAGCATAGAAGAGTGACTTCAGACATTTTTCGTTATTAGCTTAACGTCTAGATTTAATTTTGTCGTATTTATATTTCAAAGCTTATCCCCCTTTCCCACGCACGAAAGACTAGTCAGGGATAATCATTGGTCAATCACTGCGGTTAATGAATATAGGGAAAATTATATCCCTTTTAGCATGGCGATCTACCAGAAAGACACTTACTCCCGGCAATCTTGAAATTGCGTGTAGACGCTATTTTTCCTCCAGTCACATTTGTTTGGGAAAAAATAGAGAAATTGGTTAGCATGTATATCACAAGACCAGCCGTATGATTGGCCACATGTGTAACCATAAAGAATCTTCACGTCTTGCATTTCAAAACTATTTTATATAACGAAATCCGTTTCATACATGCAAAAATAAAGACCGGGATAGACCCATTATCAATATAGTAATACTTTATTTATGAAATAAAAAAGTTATCAGAAGCAACAACTAATACATAAAAATTGCTATGTTACATGATGTGAATGTGTTTGATGCTAAGAATTACAGGCTGATTATTTCCGCTTGTATTCTTTATTCACATACTTTCTCTCCCCACTTTCATGTTTAACCATAATAGCATCCCGAGAATAATTTTTATTTCTAAACTCTTTTTCTAGCCCAAACTTTTTAAGTAACCATTTTTCAAGCTGTTCTAACAAATAAATTAACTTTTTCTCTTCATCATAACCAAAAATAACTACGTGTAATATGCCATTACTATCAATCTCATTTACTTTACATCCAATACTAACATGTTTAGGTGGGTTTCCTTTCTTTGATTCATAATTCTTATGTACCCATAACTCATCGCCCGTCATAATAATTTCCACATTGCATACATTACGAAGAAAACCATTCAATTCTTCATCTATATATATAATAAATTGCATTAAGAACATATGCTAAAAAAAGATGCATTTCAACTGGGGTAAGTAATAATTACCTGAGCTATCATTTACTGTTACACCTAAATCAAAAATATAATAAGCTATTAGTCTAATAGAGTGATATCTGAAGACTTAGTCGTACATCTATTTACGCTTACTTTGAATTTTGTCAGTTAAATCTCGAATCGTTTTTTCTAATTCTCGAACATGACCTGCCATATCTTTTATAATCTCTTTCATCATCTCTACTTCCGTGTGTGGTTTACCCATAAAAACACAAATATGGTTCTCATCGAGATTCTCTCCAAATAATCTGAGTATTCTTTGGTATTTGTTCAACGCCGTACTATCTTTTCTCTCAGCCGGGTTATCTTTCAATCGTATGATATCATCATTTGATCTTATTTCCCAAATTTTATATTCATCAACATTGATACCACGGATAAATTTTGTTTTTTGGCATGCGATTAAATTCTTAAGATCCTTGATAGTTTCTAATCCATCGACATCAACACGAAATTCCTCCTCTACTCCTTGAAGAAAGCACGTAATGTTTCTTTCTGGCATTTTATAAAAATTATACTTAGATTCAATTTGTATCGTATTTATATCCCCATGATAGTCTTGTAAATTATTCATACCTTAAGTAGTATTTCTGTAATGAAATCAGTTGTCATTATTAATCACTGCGGACAATGATAAAAATAGGGGTAATGTAAACCCTTTTTGGTATAGTGTCTCTACGCAAAGAGTGTAGAACTTGGAATTGTAAATCAACTTTGCCTTTCACAGTATATGCTTTTGACATTAATATTTACTTTTACGATAGTCCTGTATTGCAAATAGACACTTATTCACATATTGTTCGGAAAAAAAATAAAGAATAAAGGTTATGTTTTTCTTTTTAGAATATATTATTATGCTTTAGCACCTTAACGGTTATCGCACAGACCCTGCCTGGTGATCAACTATTACATCATTGTGCAGAAATCAGTGGAAGAATAATTTGTTAGAGGAATTTGCCTGGAACTTTCCTCCTCCTAAGGAACATAAACTTTACTTAATACCAGACGCCTTACCGAAGGTAAAAAATTCAGATATTTGGGCTAGATATGTTTTTAGAGAAGCTTATGGAATAAATGACCGTACTCTTGGAGATGAGTATAAGAAATTCCTGTCCCAAGTTAAGAATGTATGTGTTACTAGAAATAATTCCCCAGTATCAGTAATACCTTTTGATCGATATAGAGAACTTTTGAATGAGCGTCCTCTAAGTGACGAAAAAATAATAGAAGGTATTGAAGCACTTCTAAAACTATTCAATGATGGCTTAATGAAAAAGCCTACCCTACAAGTGGAAATTAATAGTCTATTCCATTCTTTTTAAAAAGCTCAAGCAACTCTTCTCTAGTCGTATTTATAGATATAATACTTTTTTCCTTACCATCTATTACCATTCTTGACATTTTTGTTACTATGCCAAAGGCCTTCAATGCACGAGAAACAAAGTTTTTGCTTAAGGGATTATCTATTACAATACAATACATACCATAAAATACGGCAAAGGGTTCATTTATTCCTTCTACTACATATAAATCAAATAAAAATCGATATAAAGCTTTTTCTCCTACATCCCTATCTAGCTCATTAATTCGTTTGAGTAGCCAAATCTTGATTGATTCAACATCTGGTTCAATACTATTTAACTGTTCCTCATAGTCTCGAGTAAAGGTAAAAGTAAGTTCATCATCTAGAGAGACCGATCTATATATTTTGATTAGCTTATATATATTTTCATGTAAGCTGTCTATATCGGTACATCTTTGTACAGTTTGTCTGAATTCGATACTAGATAATGCAAAGCGTGCTAAAGAGTTTGAATTTGAAAAACCATTAAAAGAGATAGTTGAACATTTAGGTGGGTGATCGATATTAGCTGTTTTTTTTCAGTATATTTGTCTCTTGGGGGTTGATACATTTAGGTACGAACAGATTGATGACTGGTATGAGGACTAGTATGAAGACTAGTATGAGGAATATATATAGGAATTTATACTAGGTAATAGGGTATTTTTCACATATCGTATTAGGCTTAGTGAGGCATTTGGGTATGTTCTTGTGAACGGAACAGATAAAACAGATGGAACAGATCAGATACCCCAAAATAAAAAATATTTCTGGAATAATCAGTCTGATTATTTTTTTTTATTATCTGTTCCATCTGTTCCATCTGTTCCATGTCCTTATTTCTTCTTTATTCTTTGTTTTATCTTGTTCTTAGTATGTTTGTATAGAACAGATGTATAGAACAGATGGAACAGATGGGTAGGTATGGTATGGACAGGGTTTTATCTATGGTATTGTTAGAGACGCGCCGTGAGGCGCTGGAGCCTAACTGGAAGGGGATCTGATAGGGTTTTACCCCGGAGGGGAGATGTATAGGGGCTTTAGCCACCGCTGGGCGTAGTCCAGCACTGACGACATACATGCATGTGTTTTGATTAGTATGCAAATAACTTTTAGGATATGATAAAAAAATTTATATTGTTGATATATATAGCCTGATAATTATATGGCCAAAAATATAATTTGTAAATTAAAATACGTAAATAATTATGTATTTTGTAATTATTTATATAAAATGTAAATAATTATGTCAAATGTAATTACCGTAAATATTATTGGATAAAAAAAAGCAAAAAAAAAATCAGTTTTGGTATTTATACATATAAAAAATCAAAAATACTAAAACTAACAGTTCTAGCATTTTTATGTATAAAATGCAAAAAATAATACTGAAACTATCCGTTTTGGTATTTTTAAATGTAAAAAGTAAAAAAAAATGCTAAAACAAACTGTTCCAACATTTTTACATAAAAAGTAAAAAAAAATGTCAAGATTGACTATTCTGACATTTTTATATAAAAAGTTAAAAAACACTAAAACTGACTGTTCTAGCATTTTTATATATAAAAATATAAAAAAAACGCAGAACAGACTTTTATATAAAAAGTTAAAAAAAATGCTGAAACTGATTATTTCAGTATTTTTATATATAATAAATGTAAAAAATGCTAAAACTGACAGTTCTAATATTTTTTATATAAAAAGTTTAAAAAATACTGGAACAACTAATCTGGCATTTTTATATAAAAGTTAAAAAAAAAATACAAAAAAAAAAATTAAAACTGGCATTTCTAACATTTTATATATAAAAAATGTAAAAAAATGTCAAAATTAACTATTCTAACATTTTTATATATAAAAAATGCAAAAAATAAGCTGAAACTTACAGGTTTAGTATTTTTAAATGTAAAAGTAAAAAAAAAATGTTAAAGCAAACTGTTCTAACATTTTTTTATATAAAAAGTTAAAAAAAACACTAAAACTAACTATTCTGGTATTTTTATATATAAAAATATAAAAAGAATGTAAAATAGACTGTTTCAGTGTTTTTTATATAAAAAGTTAAAAAAAATGCCAAAACCGATTGTTTTGACATTTTTACATATAAAAATGCAAAAAAATGCACTGAAACTGACAGTTCTGGCATTTTTACATATAAAAAGTTAAGAAAAAATACTGAAAATCTAAAACTGATAGTCCTAGCTAGTATTTTTATATATAATAAATACAAAAAAAAAATGCTGAGATTAATAGTTCTGGCATTTTTATATATTAAAAATGCAAAAAATATCAAAACTATCAGTTCTAGTATTTAGTAAATGTAGTCACATTATGACTCATGATCAACTAATAATATTTACACTAATTATATATGGTATAAATAATTACATATTTACGTATTTTTTAAAAAATCTGATAATTAATTACTAGGATTATGAATTACGTATTTATACAAATATGAAATTATGGAATTACTAGGCCATATATAATTATTGAGTTAACTCAAAAATATCAAATATTGTAAAATATCATTAATTGAAAATGCATAATTAAAGACTTGAAAATTTGATTTGAAAAACTTTAAATATCAAGTCAAGAATTATTAACTCATGTGATAATAATAATACCTCTTTATGACTTCTTATTATGGAATCTAATTATGAACTTAAATTTAACAAGCCCTTTAGAATGAGGCATTATTTTTTTTTTTTTTAATTCAAAGATCGTGTTATATTTATTGTTAAATATTCAAAATTAAATACTATATACAATACTATATAACCCTCCCAGCTCAGCTAAGTGTGACCCATGAATGAAACGAAAAAATAAACTATAAACAAACTATAAACAAAATAATAAAAATTAAATAAAATAATATAATATAAATCAAAATATACTATAACAATAAAAATAAATAAAATTATCCATTATAAAATTATGAACCAATCAACAACAAATCATCAATGTCCAATAAGGCCTTATTAAATATTCTTCATTAATAATTAATTGAACAATATTATTGTCTTATTACTTTGATCAATAGTTTAAATTTGAAATTTACAATATATCAGATATGATACTAGAAGTCTATAGTTGACAATATTCAGAATTTGTTTCAAATTTTTTGTCTGTCATATGAGTGATGAATAGCCAATAGGAATATATGATTTTGTAAGAAAAACAAGACAATCAAATATAAGCATGAATATAAAAGAAAATTTTTTTAAAAAAAAGAAATTCAGCTTTAAAAATAGAAAAATAAAGGATTGAATTAAAATTTTTAGGTTGATTTTAATGAGTATTGAGTTTAAGAAATAAAAATTTCATAACAATTGACAAATAAAATTGCATTCACATGATTTGTTTTTGTTTTAAAAATAGGCTGATTATATAAAAATCACCTAATTTTAAATACTTGTAACTTTTTATATAAATGTTTTTTTGAAAATCTGACCAGTAATTTAATAGTACTTGTCTTGAAGAATAAAGTTACCAGTTTATTTTCTTTAAAACTTTATTTTTTTAAAGTGCTGAAAAATTTATAAGCACTCCAATTTTATTGTTGAGTATAGACTTCTGGCACCATATTAATTTAAATATGAGTAATAAGTAGATACTTTTTTCTAATACCAAATTATGTATGTAAAATAGAGTAATATTTTTTTTTTTACAATGATGTTTTTGTGATTAGTGATTTGATTAAATTTAAAAAATATTAAATTTATTCACATAATTTGTTCAGAAAGAAATGAAGTTCTTTACGATAAGAAAAGAATAAGCCAGTAAAAGCCAGTTTTAGTTAAATTTACCAAAATTAGACTAGTCAGAAATTGGATAAAAAAAACAATTCCGGCCAAAATTAAGTTTTTTATACATTAGCATCCACATTATGACAAAACCCATTTTCTAATATAAAGCAAAATGAAATATTTTACAGAACTACTAATGATTAATCTTCCTCTTTTTCTTTTAAAATGTTACCTCTATAACTTTTCATTACCTTTTTTCATTATAATTTTATAATCTTTATCATATTTTATTCTTTTTTCATAGTTCATTAACTTTTTATAGTTTTTTCTATCTTATACTCTTATTACATAAAAAAAAATGTATTTACATTCACTTTCTTCATAATAAAATAAAACTATAATCATAAAATCATCATTACAAGAATTGCAAATAAGGAGAACGACAATTTAATATTACTGCATCATCACACTTTTTAACCAATTAAAATACAACAACCTATTCACGTGATTGTAACCTATTTTCCTACTACTGTAGACTGTTGCGTCATCCCATTTATTATATCCCTACTCGTGGGAACTAGAAAAAAACCTACTGGCTAGTTATTTTTGAAAAACGGCAAACTTTAAAACGTACTGTATTCATTCAATTTTATTTATAAATTGTAGAAAGTACAAAATAAGTAATAATTATTTATTTGGAAAGTTTCAAAATAATTTTATTTATAAAGTTATTACTTATTCGGCTTTCATCATAAAGGTTCAAGTGCAAAAGGCTATGTATTTTCATTCAAATAAATTTTAGTTTGTTACATTTGTTAATAGAATTGTTTGTCCAATTGAAATTAATTATGAATAGTTCATTTTTAATATTTTTTTTGTAGCATTTGTTCTTAGAATATTTCACAAAAAGTAAAATGCTTGACTTTAGTGTATGGGTAATTTGCCGAGTCATTCTTGATATATTCGCCACTTAAATAATATAATGTTACGTTTATGAGAGCCTTGAAAATTGTAATAATTTTAATACATCTGACGAACTCGTGACCCATCAAAATTTTCAAGATTCTGCTGGGATAGCATTTTGTATTATAATAATTTTTTCTGACAGATAGTTATCAGGTCCATATCTAAAAATAGATAAAATAAATACGTTTTATTAATTAATAAAAAGGATTCTTTTTTTTTTTTTTACTTACGCTCCAACTCCTTGAGTATAAATCGCTAAAGTTATACCACCAGCGATTTGAGAAACAGGATGATTAAATCTGGTGAAAAAAGCCAAAGTATAAAATATTTGCCAATGATGTGGATGAATACTAGCAAATTCACGATAAGGTTCAGGGTCAGGATTAATAATGAGCCTTTCTTCATCTTCAGTCTGTTGTTGTTGATTCTCAGTTTGTTCATTTTCATTTGTCGGTAATGGTTGATAATTATGATGTCTTGTAAAGACTCTTACTACTTTTAAGTAACATCTTGTTAAAATTCGTGTATTTTGTTCTTGTTTAGTAATATAAGCCAATATCATTAATATGAGAGGTATTGATAAACATCCTAAATACCAGGCTATAAAAATATCATCTTTCTCTCTAAATTTATTTTTTTCCATTAGACCTATAGCAAGATAAATATGAAATCCGGCCATTGTTAAAACAGCACAAAATGCTGTTATAAATAAGTTCCACATTCCTATTGGCCAATAACGCCATCGTGGTAATGATGTTTTTGCGAACGGAATTTCTGCCAATAATCCATATGCAAATATTGCAATGTAAAATGATAATATTGTAATCCAGCTATACGAAAATTAGAAAATATTATTATTTTTTTAAAAAAACTAAGATATTTTACTTAATAATTACATACTTGAATGTTGCTGTATAACCACCAAGAACAAATACAATAAAATTATATCTAACAAGTGCTAACATATCGCTAAAATGTTTTATAGGTGTTTTATCATTTAACTCCCAATTAAAAAATCCTACTACAATCCTATATAATGGATACGCAATTATAACAAATGATATATTAAAATAAATATATGTCAGAGGCTCAAAAGAATAAAATTCCCAAGGTGAATTACTAGTTAAACCAATCGGAAATGGTGATTCTTGGGTTAAATTAACCAAAAAAGTTTTTTCAGACATAATATACATAATATTAACTTTACATTTAATTTATTGGAAAGGAAGTAAAATTGTAAAGTTTTTTTTTTTAGTATAAAAGGTTTACTGGGTTACGCAAAAATCAAGTTTATCCAGAATTTTTATGCATAATATGCAATCTGACTTCAAACGGAAAGAAAGAACTTAGATATCACGTGGTAAACTACAGTCGCGAAGAGGGCTTCAAGACTTTGACTTTCTTATGGTTTTAATTTATTAGAAACACAATTAATTATTTTAATAATTCTATTACTTAGAAAAGATTAAGTTTAAAGTGTAATGGCAAATGTATTAGGCATATGATGTATTAATGAACAAGTTTTTTTTTGTCAAGATAACTAATCACATGACGAGCTTGTATTGATCTTTACTCCGTAATTTTCGCTCATGATATATTTTCTCTGGATTTGAACTGAAAATAATTCTTAATTCAAAATAAGCGAATGGTTTGATATAATTTAAGAAATTCTCTAAAATATTTTAAGTATTAGGTTTACAATCGTGTCAAATTAGCAATGTTATTTATAAATAAACTATTGTAACGGTGTATATTCTAAAAAAAAAGAAAATTTAATAAGCTTGATGGTAATTATCAAAAATATTAACATAATTTGGTAAAACTTGAAATAATGAACCTCTCAATTTAGTCATTATTCAAAATATATCTATTCTTATTATACTTATTAACATAAGATTAACAGAATCGATGTTGCAATTTTTAAAAATATTTAACTTCATCATTATGAGATTACACCAAAATATTTGGAGAGAGAGAATCCTTTTAATTTGTCTATAATTGAAACTTAGCGGGATATCAATATTTTTAGATAATTGGAATCTGATTGGAAGGTTTCACAAGTCCATCTCCGTAAAAATGTTTTACTTTAAATTTACTGTTTTCAAAATTAGTTAGTGTTATTTGTATATTATTAAGGTCTTCGTTTAAGGGTGGAACAAACACTATTCTAATGAACCAAGTAACTATTTAAATAAACGTGTGTTAGTTAATTCAATAATTCTATTGGTTGTCAATGATGGGCCAGTGTTATTTTCGTTTTAACTGTATCATCATTTACTAAACTTATTAAGATAGGACCAAAACTCCCATCTCAACTTACGAAGATTAGGGCATTCGAAGATAATTAACCTGTTTACTAATATACAGTATATATATATATATATATATATGAACATGCTTGGACAAAAATCTACAGCCTCAAAAGATTTTTTTATTCATCTTTTTTTTTCGGTATTATATTTGATAAAACGCAATCTTTTCTCTTATTTCAATATTAAAAAAGAGTTTAGAGTAAAAATTTTTTTTTTTTTTTTTTTAAAAAGAATAATTTTGTTGCTTTCCTTGTTTCTTTGTTATCATATACAAATAATTTCATATTTCAATACTAAAGATGTTCTACTTTTTTATTATTTTTATGTCTTTCTTGTGTCGTGTAAAATAGGTGTAGGACTCAGAAAAGTGACGATAATAATGAGCAAAGATAGTTCTGAAAATCAACTGAGGTTCAAAATGTAATTCAAACCTCTATTAAGGGAGAACCTTATCCAACAAATGAGGCTCTTACAATGTGTAAGATAAAGGGTTATGACATGCTAATTAAAAGTCTCTAGACTCTGGAGCTGAAATGACTATAATCCCAAGGGATTGGTCAAAGACCTTAATTGAAATATTTACGATGATAAAGTAGATTTTATCAATAAAAGCGAGATCATTGAGTTGGTATTTTGATTTTCTGATTTGTATAGGAGTGTTGCTATTACTGAAGACTTAGTCCAGGAAAAAGTTTATTTTAAGAGCATCGTGGTTTTTTAAAGCCAAGGGACATATTTTTGATCAAGATCCATTTTACGAGATAAGGGATACACTGTCCCTGTTTCTATCGAATTCTAGTCTGAAACAGCCTTCATTTAAAATGAGAATGTTTCAATTCTCTTTAATACTCAATGATTTTAAAATAATTCATAACTTCTAGTGATCGACAAGTTTTAATAATTGCTATTTTTATTGTAATTCACACAAAGAAGATTAATAATACTTTGTGAGGATTCACAAAACGGGTTTTACATTAAGGGTAATTGTTTTAAAATTGTGAATTCAGAAATTTCATTGTTCTAATAAAAATGTCGTTTCAGTAAAATGGTATAAACAACAATGATTGGAAGGTATATCATAACATTTTTAATATTCATGTCTTATATGTAAATTATATTATGTTTTATTGTGCGCAAATTTGGTTAGTAAAATTATTAATAAACAATATTAATATTTATACGGTTTTGTTTACCAAATAAGTATAAGTAAAAAAAAAATACGAAAAATTTTTATAAATACTTGGTTATTTTTATTTTTTTTTAAAAAAAAAATTATCCAAAAAATTGAAAACCAAAATTATGGCTGTTTTCAATAAAACATTACAATTTCTTATTATAACTTTCACGTTATTACTAATTATCACATTCGCACAAGAACCAATTAAATACAACGAAGGTTTATATAACCTTCGTTTTGAAGGTTCAGATACATATAAGGATGGAACAATCATATTACTTTTTACTCAAGGAAATAATCAAATAAAATTTTCAGACACAAAAATTCATTTGCGCATTATATTTGTTAATAGAACGATTCTTCCAGTCGAAATTGACTATAGCTCGCTTCCTGATTTTATTCCTCAATGTAACTCTGTAAATCCACTTTTATGCGCTACGACCTTAACACCAAAAGCGTTAGTAGAAAGATATGTTCTTATAGAGTCCAGTCAAAATGGAATATCTTATAAACAGATGATTGTGTCATGGGACGGAATAATACATGAGTATGTTTAGGATCGTTTTAAAAGTTCAGAATATACGCGTTCTTAAATTTTATAATTCATATTATTGTTTAGCGTATATAACTTACAAAACCAATACCAAGTGGCATCTGATCTTGATTCTAAGCAAGACTTCTTCATAACTGAATTATATAATGCTACGACACTAATATGGAGAAAATTTATCATTCAGTAAGTAGTATTAAAATATTCTTGATATTGTTAACAATTATCAATTAAATTATTAAATTTATTAGAAATTCAAATTCAATATTAAAAGAAGAGAATGGAACTTTTAATATATTTAAAGATAATACTCTTATTTATTCATAAGTTTTGAATCTTATTTATCTGATTATAATTTAATTTAATTTAATTTATTATTTTATTTTATTTTAGAAAAATTACTTTTTCTTTAGTTGAAGAAGGTTATGCTACTATAATATTTACGCGAACAACTGGATTAAACAACATTACGATTCACGAAATTTACGCCATATATTTTAGGGGTGATAACTCAATAAAGCAGCATTTGCTTTATTCGTCAATTTCGGGAAATACTTTAAATCTTGCTGGAGGTAATAAATAATTCTATTTATCTTACTATTTAATAATTTTTTTAACTAATAATTTTTTTTTTTTAGATTGTAAAAATTCTTTTGATGGATCGGGATACACATTTTTTTTCACAGACCTTGACGGTTCAAAACCAGACATTATAAATTCACAGAATTACAATTATTTTCGAATTCATTTCTTATCAAATGGAGCAATATCTTTCATTGATACTAATTATTTTGATATAAGAAATGCAAATTTTCTTGATTATTCTGCTACAGAAATTATACCATTATTTTATGATGGTTATCTAGGATTTAATCGATTAAACCCTGATAATAAGTTAATTATCATTTATGATGACAATATTAATATTAAACAAACTTTAAATTCAACTTATAATTTTAACAAAAATGGGTTGAATTCATTTATTATGCAAAAACAATCTTTACTCTGGTTTTTTAACTATGACAATATTCAAACATGGAATATAAGTTATTACCTGCTGAATTCAATTGACGTTGCAGGTATAAATATACAGTACATATATGCATGAATTTACTGTTATTAGTAGCAATTTAAATAATTTTCTTTTTTTTTTTTAATTAGACCCTCGTTATATATATCAAAATCCCGCAGTTAGTGGAACTTATCCAAAAATTAATGAATATATCCAAATTTCTAGTACAAATAGGGAATCATTTTATTTTATTATAAATTACAATAAACCAATTGTATTATCAAGTAAAAATATAATTATATATCAATATTTAAATGATGATAATGTTATTTTAAGACAAAAAATTCCTGGACAATCTGGACTTTGTCAATTAATTAATGATACGACTATATCCGTAAAAATATTTGCTAGTACATTACATCAGTTGAATGTTAAATATGGAATTAAAGTGGAAAATAACTTCATTAAAATTCAATTCAATGATGAACTGTTATTAGGAATTTCGGAAAAAATTTGGACTTTCAACACATGTAAGTTAGATTATTTATTAAAATAATTTTCTAATTAATAATTATTTAATTTTTTTTTCATTTTATTTAGCTTTGGAAACTCCAGAGAAATCAACAGGTAACATAAATTAGAATAATTTTTTTTTTAATATCAAATATTTTTTATATACTAACTAATAATGATGTCATTTTTTTTAGACCAAATTACAATTACAGTTCGCTTAAATTTTGATAACAAAACTATTAAAAAATATAATAAAATTAATTCTAAAGATAATCCTTTACTCCAACAACTTAAAGATGAATTAGTCCAAGTAATTCCAATTGATCCAAAAAGATTAATGATTGAAAAAACTCTAACAACTCAAAATGAAAATTCAATCTCCATATTAATTTTCATTACCATTATGCTACCCTATATGAATGATGGTATTGAAAGAAGTACAAACTCTGTATTTCAAGATTTGAATGAATTAATTCAACAAAAGAAATACAATCTTCTATCAAGTGGAAATATTACAAAATTTTTAGATGAAAATTATGGTACCCAAATTATATGTAAGCATTTTTACATTATTTTTTAATTTAAATTATATTTATTATTTACATATCAGATGTTACTTTATTAATAGCTAATTTTTGGGAAAAGTACACAGTTATATTGCTTACTTTTGCAATTATACTTATAATTATCGTGCTCCGTTGTATGATGATGATGATTTGTAATTTAATTATTTTTTATGCGTAAGTTTAATAATTACAATAAACTTTATTTAAGCTATATACAATACATGTGTTGTAATTATTAATTATGGCTATTAAGATCATTATTGAAAATAACAACAGAATTGATAAAAACTTTATCAGCTGTTAATTTCGAAACCAATTCTTCCAAATTTTGACTTTTATTCTCTTGAATTTCATTCAAATCTCTCAATGGCTTTCTTGTAGCTTCAATATTACTGTTTGTTAAATTAATAACTTTACGATTATCTAGAAAAGGTTTAATTTTGCTAAATTGATTATTAAAAAAATATAATAAAATTTTTTAGAATATTATCATTAAGCAGTGATTTTGCAATAACGAAATTGTTTGTGGATAAAGTGTAAAAAATGTTAAAAGATAAAGAGAAATAAAATTGGATAAAGAAAAAAAAGATGATAAAAACTAGTTTATTATAGCTTAATTTGAGTTTATTAATAGTTTAACGAATCATCATAATGTCACACGATAATATCATTATTGTGCTTGCGTTGATAAATATACAATTATTAACCAATGCTGCATTCTGATTGGACAGATTTGGCCACTACGTGGCCAAATCCTTACCAATCATCTGCTAGCATTGGTTAATAATTGTGATATTAATCGCTACAAGCACTATAATTTATAATTATAAGTTGTATTATAATATTTTTTTCATATTATAAAAATTTTAAGGTAAATTAAAAACATTAATTTTATTAATATTTTTATATACTATAAATATATACTGTATATACTTATTCAAATTTATTTCATCTATTAGATTGTTAAACTTATTAAAAGAATTTATTTTTTTTTATAATTTATAAGTGAAAACTTTTAAATAATATAAATATATAATTTATAAATCAAAAATTAATATATATTTCATAATTTTTATTTTTTAACAATACTTTTTAATAATACAATATCTGATTTTTCTAATTCACTATTTGAATTTATTAAAATAATAAATTCTTTTATAATAATACTTTTTAATATTACTGATTTGTATATAGAAAAGTTAAAAATTTTCTTTAATTTTTTTAAAGAAAAAGAAACTGTAACTTTTTACTTATAAAATATTTATATTATTATTATTAAACTTAAGATTTTGCTTTTTTAAAAAATTAATAAAAATTTCTATATTCTAGTTTTCAATTAAATAAAAGTTATATTTAATAATTAAAATAAATATAATATTTTTATAAAGTTATTAATTTAGTTAAAAAAAAGTATATTATATATTTATATTTAAAATAATATTAATAATCATTAATAATATTATATATAATTTAATTTATTATAGTTAATTCTTTTTTTTCTTTTTGTTCAGAGGGTAGTGAAAGCATATACTGAAGCCATATAACATAATGATCCTATATAATTCAATAGTTATTATGGAAGGATATGGGTGAATTCATAAGGTGATAGTAGGGCACAGGAGTAATCTTTTAGATGGGGGACCAGTTTGGAGTTTTAATAAATTAGTTATATACAACAGATATTTCTGTACTTTACTATATAATTAATAAACTTACAAATTGCACTACCTTGCAAAAAAAAAAAAAATTTATTATAGTTAATATAATAAAATTTTTAATATAGCATTATGCAGTACATTTGTAAAGTTTAAAAATTAAAATCAATAACAAAACAGCAATTTGCTATATTTATTAATAAATCTAATATGATAAAATATATATAAAATAAAAGAAAATAAGTCTTACAAATAAATATATTAATTTGCATTTTCAACACCTTTAAAAAAAAATAAATAAATAATTATATTAATTTAGATAAACTATAAAAATAAAAATAAAATTTATATATCCTAATTATCTAAAAAATAAATAATTTAAGATCAATTATTAGAAAAGATCCAACAAGCCACATTACAATTAATTTATTAAGTAAATTCTTTTTAAATTATTAGATATCTTGTATAAAAAAAACAATATGATTATTTAAAAATGATCATAAAAATATGCTGAATTAAACTAATTAAAATTAATATTAATATTAAATAGAAGTAAGGTAGAAGAAGAAATTGAAATAGTAAGATAGTTAGTAAAATAAGAATTAAAAGAAAAACAATAAAAGTACAAATATAGCATTAAGATAAAAATGTTAATAGCATTATAATATAAATAAAATAAATAAATAAAATTATAGTAAGTAATTCATAAAAACTTGTAAAAGTGATACTGTAATTTGAAAAAATTTTAAATCATTAAAATAAAAACTTTAGCTGAAAAAAAAGTACAAATCCATGATAAAGCAAAAAAATTATATAATCACTAAAAAGATAAAATCATAAATCCAAAAAAAAAATTCTGATCAATATTAGAAGAAATAATACTTGAAAATTTTGCAACAAAAGAATTACAAAAAAGTAATAAAAGTTCATATACAGTCAACCCTCTCTACAGTAAATCTCAATATAACAAATAATATAATATAACAGACTATTCATGTGGTATCAATTTTTAAATATGAAAAAAACCTTGATATAATGAAGTTTACTATTTATTTATTGTATAACATAGTACAAAATAAAGTGCGCAGAACAGCATATATAAAATGACTCTTCTTATAATGAATTATTATTATAACAAATTTTTTTTTAATACAATAAAGATTTATTTTTGTCAATAAGAACATTAATAAATGTTCTTATATATTAAAATAAAAAAAAACTCATCCCCTTTACTCCATTTACCTCCAGGAACATTCTGAAAGATCCGTTCCTATAAAAAAGAAAAAAAAATATTAATAAACGTTCTTATATAGAATATTAAATTATCACATTTACCTCCAAGGACGCTCTGAAAGATCTGTTTCTACAAAAATAAAAAAAAGAACATTAATAAATGTTTTTATATATTAAAATAAAAAAAAACTCGTCTCTTTACCCCATTTACCTCTAGAGACGTGTTCCTGCAAAAAAGAAAAAAAAATTAAATAACTTAATTAAAAATAATAATGAAAAACACTTCCCTTCAACCTCCCTTATCTCAATTTTATAAGTCTGATCATATTTTTCATTTGGCAACATTACAAAAAAGAAAAAAAAATAATTAGAAAAAATACTGAAAAATACCTCCCCAACTCTTCCTTATTTAATTCTAAAAGTCTGGTTATGCTTTTCATCTGGCAACACTATAAAAAAGAAAAAAAATGACTTAATTAGAAATTATGACAAAAAATACTTCTTCTAACCTCTTTTACTTTAATTTCATAAGTTTAGTCATGTTTTTTGTCTGGCAACACTATAAAAAAAAATTAAATACCGTATTCTTCCGATTTTAAGCACCACATTTTTGAAGGAAAATTCCGGCTAAAGTTGGGGGTGGTGCCTAAATTCGGAAGTATTTTTTTTTACTTAAAATTCTTTTTTTTTCACATTTTTACACATCGGAATTTTTGTACTAGTGTATCCCAATAATTTTTTATCGTGTTCTATATATATAATTGCGAAATTGCGATGATACATGATGAAAGAGAAATTGAAATGATGAATTGTAAATAAAGTTTATTTTGAATAAAATATGAAATTTAATAAAGAAAAATTAAAATCTGAGGTGGTGCTTATTTTTGTTTTTCAAGTATTTTGGTCAAAAGTCGGGGTGGTGCTTAAATTCGAGTGGTGCTTAAAATCGGGAGAATACGGTAATTAGAAATAATAATGAAAAATATTTTCCACTTTAATTCTATAAGTCTGGTTGTATTTTTTATGTAGCAATACTATAAAAAAAATTAAACAGTTAGAAAAACTACTAAAAAACACCTTCTTCAAACTCCCTTTACCTTAATTTCAATAGTCTGGTCGTGTTTTTTATCTGGCAATACTACAAAAAGAAAAAAAAAATAAATTTTTTTTTCTAAATCAGATATTCAGATTATTTGATAGATTAGCAAGTCACATGATCATGCCTTTATCCCAGATAATTCATTATACTATACCAAATAATTCATTATAACATTAACAAATTTATTATAATGAAGGTCTGATTAGCCTAGACACTTACTTTATTATATTAAGATGTGACTATACTGAAAATATTGGAAAAATAAGAAAAATGATTAAATTATTGATATAAAATCATAAATAAAGTAAAATTTTCAGAAAACAACTGCAAAAAAGATACAAAAAAAAAAATCTGTAAGATTGATACAATTATATATAACTTAAATCAAAGTAAACAAGTTTTTAAAAAATAATTTCAATTGAAAACTTTTAAATAAACTTATTTTATTTATAATTAAAGTTACCTGCTGAAACTAAAGAGTTTCAATATGTTAAACCATTTTAACATTTTAATATTAACCTTTTGATTTGTCAAAATACCAAAATAGTTTTAATATACTAAAACTGTTTTAGCATTTTGATATAGTATATCATATAATATATATATGATTTTGGCATTACTTATTTAATAAGTCTTGATTAAATAATTTTTTTTTTTAAAAAATATTTTTTAATAATTTTTAATAAATGATTTAATTAATTTTCTTTATATTTTTAAAAAAAATTTATTTATATTTACAAAAAACTAATATATTTATTTCATATCTTTATTAATAAATAATCTAAATATTTTTTTTTTAAATTTATTATTAAAAATGAAACAAAATAATATAATTTAGTCACAAATTATAAATAAGAGTATATAATAACAATAAATAATTTATTTAGATTTTAGAATATTAAATTACACATAAATATATTTTTTTAACTATTTATAAAAAAAAATAAAAAAAGAAATATTAGTTAAATTTTCTCAAAGTAAATTCTGAAAAAACCTACTTTACATACTTATCCAATATTTCAAAGAATCCAAAAAGTTAAAATCTACAAAAAAAAAATAAAAAAAAATATTAGTTACATTTTCTCAAAATAAATTCTGAAAAAACCTACTATATACATTTATCCAATATTCCAAAAAACTTAAAAACTGAAATTTATAAAAAAAAAATAAAAAAAAGAAATGTTAGTTATATTTCTTCAAAGTAAATTATAAAAAAAACTAATTTACCAATATCTCAAAAAACCTAAAAAGCTGAAATCTATATAATAGAATAAAAAGAAATGTTAAAAAATTAAATAAATAAAAAAAAAAGAAATGAAATTTCTTCACTTTCAAGCTAAAATTCAATTTTAGGAAAATGTTTCCTAGAAAAACAAAGTGTAGAATTCCAAAAGAAAGATCTAAAAAATAAAAAAAAATTTTTTTTTAAAAAAGTAGTAATTAAAAAAAAGTACCAGATTGACTGGATTATCTGATTAATCTGATCAATTTGATCATTTATGTAATATCTATTCAATTCAATGTTATTTAACAGATTTATTCAAATTATTTGAAATTTATTTATTCCTAATCTGAATTATATGATCTGTTCAAAAATAAATAACAGATTGAACATATTTTATCAGAGCATACTTATTTGAAAAATTGTTAAAGTACACATCAAAATAGTAGAATTTTTTGATCACAATTTAAAAATAAGCAAAAATAAATATGTTAATTAATTATTATTAAAAATTTTGTGATTAGTGATCAGCCAATTTAATTTTGATTTTGATCACATGTTTGGATTGATTAATGAATTTTATAATCAAAAATCTGAATAATTAAAATTAAGTTGATTTATTATTCAAATTAAAATAAATTAATTAAAAGATTTTTTAATGGACTTTTCACATTTTCTTTAAAGCAATATCTGATTTTTTCCAAAAAAAAATACTAGCAAAACTTGAAATTTTAAAAGATTTAATAAGAATATCTTTGAAAATTATATACTTTTAATCTATAAGTAAAAAAAAAATTAGCAAGGAGTACATAACTGTACATAACTTTTCATTCATAATAACTTATTATAGAAAAAACTTAGTGATACTACTAAGCTTTATAATTAATTTAAAATAAGTATAATTATGCTGTCCTTATATTATATTACTATTTGATGAAACTAAACTTTAATACAGGTATATGAAAAGAAAATGTAAAACAAGTACATTACTTAAGCCAAAAAAGATAAACTTAAAATAAAATTAAAAGAAGAAAAGGTATGCAAAAAACAATTATAAAATAATTTTTTTGAATGTAAATTTTAGTTTATTTTTGTTAATTTTTAGAAACAAAAATAATTTGTAAACATAAAAATAAAAATATTCAAAGCAAAAAGAAAAATGTATCTTAAAAAATATAGTATAATAGTGACAAGTATCAGCATTTTTGTGATAAGTTATTAAAATATCAATAAGTGTATATTATAGGATTGCCTAAAATATTTTATTTAATATTATATAGGTGAAAGAACATATTGGTAAAAATTCAAAATTCTCAAAATCTATGAATTTTATAAAATCTGTAAAATTTATGTAAAATAAGAAAAATAAGGTAATAATTAGAAACTTATCTTATCTTACTAAAGAAATTCTTACTACTTAATGTGTCTCATTTTTACACAAGTGTATTTTAAAGCAGATAAATCAAAATCTTTATTATATAATACATTGAAGCATTCTGAAGTAAATGAAATAGGATTTTTATATAATATATAGAAGCATTTTAATACAGACTTTTTATAATGAATTCTCTGAAGGATCGATGATTCTAATATTAATATAAAATAAGAAGATTAAGAAGATTATAAGGTAAAATCAGTCTTTCTAAAACTTTGGAATATTAATTTTTAAAATGTATATATATTCATATTTAAAAATTTGACATGATCACAAACAATATGAATATTCATAAAATTATAAAATCGCATCAGTTTGAATAAGTTAAGTCTGTTATGTAAATTATATAAAGCAATTCATACTAATCTATCATATTTTATTACAAAGGTATTTTCGATCTGATATTGAAATATAACAAAAGAATATTTTTTTACATAGTACTATAGAATAACTTATAGTTGATATTATTAATTTTTATCAAAATTCCTAATGCTATAATAGTAGGATTTATAAATAACATTACTACTTTAAATGATATGTGAAATAAGCTCAATGAGCTTGTTATTAATCACTTAGAGATCTGGCATTATGTACACAAAATTTATGAAATATTGCAAATGTATTTTATAAGATTAAATAACTAATGGTAAATATAATTTACTTATGCTGCAATATTTATTAATAGTGTTAATAATTTTTACCTAAATTAATAGTTTGATAATGCAAATATAAGTGAAAGAACCTATATATTAAAATTTTTTCTACCAATTATTAATGGAATAGTTGCATATTTATACCTATGATTGCAACTTCAGTAATGCAAAAGTAAAGTGCAATCAAATATAAAATAATTAAAGATAATAAGTCTTCTTCAAGATGGACAAGATAGTGTATAAATTGATTTAGTAGAAAACTTTAATAAAAAGTATGATCTAATTACTTTGAAGGTTGTTGGTTCTCCTCTTAAAGAGGTAACATATTAAATATTTTAATTAAATTTGTAAAGTTCTTTTTTTCATTTTATTTGATTATTTGCTACAGGTATTATTAAAGATAATTGGAGATAAAATTAAAATTAATTTAATTTATAAAGATATGATTAACAATATTGTGAACTAATATATATTTGTTTTCAGAAATGATCTCATAAAATATGATATTATATAAATATAAGTATATGGTAAGCAATATTGAAAATATATTATTATCATTTATAGAAATATTTTTACTAATTAATGTTATATTACTAGGATTTTGATTAGAATTCGTGTTAATGATATTAGAGGTATAGATCATCTGTTAAATCATGATAATACAAATTCCTGTAAACCAATTAGAGTTACATTTTCTGAAGAATATTATTATTTGAGAACTTATTTATTGTCAAGATCATTAAGATAATGGAAAATAAAGAAAATGAAGATAAGGATATAATTTTATGGTCAAAATTTATAGTAAAGATTAATAAATAAACTCTAACTAGGTGTATAACTATCAGTTATGCTTATTTTTTTAGTGCTTTCTTGATTGGTTTATAATTTTTCTTAACTGTTTTATCGTTTACATAATTTGCTTAGTATTTATATCCTCAATTAATAAACGCCTGATAAAGTTTATTATGGGTCAGATGCAATATTTTCAGGATGTGTAATTCACCAGTTCACTTATGGTTTAGGTTTTATCTTTTCATTCTTTTACTTTGGTAGTTCATCTTTTTTTTTTTGTTTTATATACTGGAGGTACAATTATCATCTGACGTATAACCTATATATATAATTAAATGTTGCATCAGTTTGTTTTGTGATTTTAAATTTTTATAAATTAAATTCGTAATAATTGAAGTAGGTATTAGAGTATAAAAACTTACAAATGTGCAATCTAAGTCATCTAATGATGTAACAGATTAAACTGGTTCTTTACTACAAAATGCTTTGCAGTACATTTGAAAATTGTAAGTAACTGACTAGATTATGAATTAACTACACGTCATTTTCTTGATTTTTTTGGAACAGATATTTCACGAATATGGAAATTCTAAAAATCATTATGGTTAAACCTATATGGAATTTTTCTGATTATGATAATGAACATAGGTACAAACATGTGGAAAAAAATATACATAAATATATATTTATGTAAATGTTGCGTCCTGAAATATTAAAAACATTAAAGAAAAACATGTTTAAAAAAAATATCAACTTAAATAAGAACCATTGAATTTAAAAATTTACACAATACACAATCAGTCAAGTACAGTCAACCAGTGGTTAACCGTATGACCAGAAATGGTTTCATCTTTTTTTTAATAAATGCTCAATAAATTCATTTCTTTCGCTACTGATAACCTTTTTCAGAGTACATAAAACGTCATACATCATGGCAAGCCACCAATCAAGAGTTAGTAATGATGTATTTTTACAAGATATATATATACCCTCTTTTAAAAAAAAAATCTCTCTCAAAATTTTTTTCTTTAAAATTACTTACAAAAATCCATTTTATTAAGAATAAATTGGGAATAAAATGCAAAGTTGGTACCTATCAAATTTTTTTCAAAATACTTTCCAGATAGAAATGCAATCAATAAAAATCTCATCATCGTGTAATCTTCTGTTGCCATTGGTAAGTGTCTCCCAATGTTTTACCTTTTGAACAAGAAATTTTCAGTAACAAAATATTAAGCTCAGTCTGATGCACAAACTTCTGTTATTTATTTAATATCGAGTATATTCTAGAGTATTACCCACCAAGAAAGCGTCCTAAAGTAATCAAAAGTATGTTATATAACAATTTTAAGCACTTATTTTTTGTATTGAACACAATGCTAATCTTCACTTTCCAGCTCTCAAAAGGAAGAATGTGACGAGTATGTCATTCTATGAACAATCAGAAGGTAAGCTTTTCCTTAAAAGCTTTTTAATTAATTACTATTATTTATTAACATATATTGTACAATAAAGAAATCAAAAAAGCCTTAAATGAACCTCCTATAATAATCGACAATGGAAATTACTCTCTAGGTGAATCAGAATTTGAAAAGTTTATGACTACGGGTACTTTTATTGATAAGTCACTCTTCATAATGGAGTTTATGACCTATGGACAATGAACCAATCTGGTTACTTGTTCTTGTTGGTTCAGAAAATCAATTAATTTTTCAATGCTTAAAACTTACCTTTCAATGGATTATTCATCAAATTATACATCAAATTATACACCAGATATAAAAGAATCATTGTTTAGGGAATTAAAAGTTGCTAAATTTGAAAGGGTTGCTAAGTTGCACTATAAACTGTGATCTGTTATTCACATTAGCTTCAAGGTAAGCAAGTCTGGTGTAACTTATTATTACATAAATAACTAACAAGACTTGCTTCTATTAGGATCTTGACAATGAATCCTGGGAACAAATGTTGGAAGAAATAAAGAAAAGAATTTCAGCTCTATACAAAAAACATCGATACCTTATGGGTATTCTTCAAGGGATCGATGAAGAAGATTTTGAGAAAATAATTGAAGGAACAATAAAAGATAATGTGCTTTTGAGAAATGTTCTTTCTCTTTTAGCACGTTATCTTCATGAGCTATTTGACAAGAATTCCATTATTTTAATTGACGAATATGATTGGCCTATGGAAAATGCAAGAGGATTTTATGATAAAGCTGACAATTTTTTCAGAATAATGTACTCAAGTGTAGTTAAGGTAAACATATGTATTGTAATTAACTGATTGTATACGTGCTTGTTAAAACTAATAAATTTCTATGCAGGAAAATGTCTATGTGGAAAAGATTCTGTTTATTGGCATTCTACCTTCTACCACTAGGACATAAATCAAGCTTTCTTTGTGGATTAAACAATGTAGTGGTTTATCAATACATGAAATACAAAGTTGTTCTGATCGTGCTATTTTCTCTGATACATTTGGATTTATCAAAGATGAAGTTAAGTTTTTGCTAGAAAGAAAACATCAAAGTGAAAAACTTAATGAGCTACGTCTTTATTATTATGGATACTGAACGAGCACTAATGTACCCACACTCAGTAATACCCTATCTATATAAAAATAAAATTAATAATTATTGGGTTAATTATCCATTCTCATAACCTCAAAAATCCACAAAAACTATTGGCATGCTAATTCTCTATTTGGGATTACTAGTTTAACTTTTTCCACAGTAGGACTAGTCAAAGATCCTGGAACTATAGTAAAGTAACTACTATAATATAATAAATTATATAGTACGTCTATCTTTGGATTCATATTAAGGTAGTCACTATATCAGAGATACGCTATTAATTCCACATCTAGACCTATTACGGACTCATCTTGACCCTAAGTCCCTGACAGAAGGAATGGGAATGAATAATATTATAGAGCCAGCCTTTAATTTTTAGCCCACACTTTTTTAGATATTCTAAAAGTGTGGTTGCAGAACCACTTATGAGGACAAACAAAATCTACGAATTATTATTTAAAAAAGATATTGCTACATTTTGTAACGAACTTCCACCACTTTATATGGAGTTGATATCTTGTTTTGATATTAATAATCTCAAGAAAAATAAATTATATGAAAGTTGGTACCATATATTTGTTTTCTTGGAACACTTTTTATATGTCATGGCTTTGAAGAGGTGAATCTAATCACAAAGTTGGGACTAGCTGTTCAAATGTCTGAATCATTCCAATTGTTCAAAATAAAACTTTTAGCATAACGTATAAATTTAAACGTACTGAAGATGATGACTCCAAGAAAATAAAAGATGCCACCAAAAAAGCGCTAGATCAATTCTTGTTAAGGGTTACCGGATATGTCTTCCACACTATGTTAAGGAAATAGTTAAAGTTAGTATTGTCTTCTGTAAAAAAATAGCTTTTGTCTCAGCCCATTGTTTAAAATGTACGAAAGAAGGACTTACAACTAATGAAGATTGGAAAATTGTTAGTGAATGGAAACTGGAAAGAAATAAGTGAAGTTTAGGAACCATTCTCACACCACATTACTACATCTATCAAATTAGTCATTTACACTTTAATTTTTATATAGTTTATTGTAAATTACGCATCTAATTAATTAATTATATATGTTTTTAAACTTTAATTTTTATATAGTTTATTGTAAATTACGCACCTCATTAATTAATTATATAAAAAAAAAGTTATATACAAATAAGGTTAAAAATCAATAAGATTTATAAAAATATTGTTGTTCATATTTTAGTTACAAGAACATTTATTCCTAACCCAGAGAATAAGCCCTATATTAATCATATAAATGGTATCAAATATGATAATTGGCTGATAATTTGAAATAGGTAACTTCTAAAGAGAATGCTAAACATAGGATATTTCCAAATCACAGTTGTATCAGATCCAGAAAAATTGTGCAGAAAATGGTAGATGGAAATGTTATTCAGATCTGGAATTCTATTCGGTTTGTCAGTAATGCACTCAAAATTTCAGAAACTTGTTTGTAGTGGGAAGCAAAAAACTTTTGGGCGTTAGATGTATTATAAAGATCACATTGAACTCGATCCAAATGAAGAATGGAAAGAAATAGAGCTTGATTCACAAAAATTCAGAGTTTCATCTCTTGGAAGAATTCAGTTAACAAATAGTGAAATTACCCAAGGTTCATTGCATATAGGTTATCGAAAATTGCTTGAGAAGGGTATCTTGTTCATCGCTTGATGACATTAGCATTTTGTCTCAAAGGAGGAGGAAAAGAATATGTAAATCATATTGATGGCGACTCTACTAACAATAATACATCCAATATAGAATGGTGCACATAAAAAAAAATAAGCAACACGATGTACGTCTCAGGTTTTGTAACTCCAAGGATAGTAATAGATACCAACGTCCTATTAGGCAGATTTTTGATGATGGTTCTACTTGAGGATTTCCATCCATAGCTGAAGTGCAACGTACAAATGGAATTAATCAGTCAAATATCAGTGTAATATGTCGAGGACTCTGAGCTTATGCTGAAGATATCTTTGGGAGTACATGAAATGCAATGACACACAATAAACGTTAAATTATTCAACTTCATAATTTGTTACAATAGCTCACGTAAAAATAAAAAGTTGAAAAACTTTATTTTTTTTTTTAATGAATACAAATTTTATGTTAAAAAAAACAATTTTAAAAAATTTAACTTCTTCACACAGTTGCGTTGCCATAACCTTTAAAAAAATATTTTATTCCGTACATGAGGATGCTCCTAACGACCAAATATAATGCTTTGTTTTCTGTAGCGGAAACTTGGCTTTCAATTATATACTTAAATAAATTATAAAATCTATTAGTTGTTTTTATTAAATTTCAAGTTTATAGAGAAAAAATATGTACCCTAACGGACTTTTTAAAATTTTCTTGTGACAACTTTATAGACTCTTTAAAATTGTTTTGTGACGATGCTATACATTGCTGTAGCAATTCCTTAAGCTCCTCTTGATTTTTTGTAGTGCGTACTTCATAGTCTTTCAAAAATTCTTTTAAATTGTATTTAATTTTTTGGTCCAGCAGAGACTAGGATGTAGGAGTCGAGAAAGAACATTTGTTAATCGCTGAATAACAAATATATTTCCACATATTCTTTAACAAAAGTCAGATATATCAAAACAAATGCCCAAAAAAATGTTAATTATATATGTGTAGATAGATACATGTGGTGTTACTTTCTTGACCTGCAGTATGTCATACAAGGATATTTTGCGTAGCAATTAATTGTTTCTTTGTCCTTTAATAATTCAACTATTATTTCCACGAGACATTCTTTATGCCCTTGCTGTGCCAATTGGTAATCAGCCAGCTTGTCAGCATTTATTTTCATCTGGAAAGAAAAAAAATTAGCAATATCTAAATTTTGTTTTATTGAGACATGATACAAGTCAAAAAAATAATGTGATTCACACATCGTACAGTCTCTATTCTTCGTCAAGATATCTTCTGCACATTTGCGTTAAGCGCCTTTGGCCAGGTGATTAGGTTCACATGACCAGTCTATGCGAACTTAAATTGTTGCATGTAAAATAATATTTCAACTTATCTTGGGAATAGTGCTTTGATCCGGATGATAACTGGGGTAGTACCACACCACCATTGGAGAGGGCATCTTACGGTTAATAGATATATAACTTTTGATGTTGTATAGTATAGTTTTTTTTTTCCTATACAGTATAATTGCAAATTAACTATGAGTATAAAAATTTTACTGATTATACTGCTATTCTTTGTAATTTAGTATACATGATCCATGAAGTTGCCATTAAATTGTTTGATAGACTTTGCATGTTCAATAAAAAATTTTTTAAAAAATTTTTCTAATCACATTTATTATTAATTTTTTTAAGTAAAAAAAAAAAATTCAATATTGGAGAAAAAGTGATAAAATTGTCAATATTTAAAATATCAAAAATGGTCAATATAATAAAATAATAAATTCAGCTTTAGTAATTTTATTACCTATAAAATAAACATTAATGTTAAAAATTTTTGATTAACTTCATAAATTTACCATCTAATAATTCTGGAAGACATATTAGTCATGTTTAAGTTCTTTAAAAAGCAAAAATTTTCAAGTAATGTTACTCTTGATCTTGGACTTTCAGGTAAGAGATACTTGTATCTACAGTTAAAAAAATAAATGAAATGTCAATAACGGTCTTATTAATATCTCTAACTCATAATTCATAACACTTACTTTTCATTCCAAAATTCAAGGCCAAAAATCTATATCCAAATATTCAGAAAAGTACCTACAGATAAAAAAAAATAAATAAAATGCTAATAAAATTTACTAACATTTCCTAAATCCCACTCCTTAATTTCAATCTTCCATTGATTTTGAATTCTGAAGTTCAATATCCAAGGTATCAAAAGAAATGTTAGTAAAATTTTACTAACATTCCTTAAATCCTACTCTTCATGCAAACTTTTACTTTACAGAAACCTTAAATTTTTGAACAATGCCGAATTGATATAATAATAATGTTAAATTCATATCATTGCAATATCAATTTATCGAAACAATATCATTATGATGTCACCATAATATCGTTTCAATATTAATAAAAGATATCGTGAAAATATTCGCTTAAAGAAATATCGAATCATTACCATTATGATATCGTTGCAATAACAATAATTTTAAAAAAGAAATGCAAAATAAATATTGGTATCGTATCAATATTCACTCGTTGTATCGACAAGATATCGTAAAAATATTTGCTTGAAGAAATATCGAAGTGATATCGCTTTGATATTGTTACAATAAATGATAATTTTCAAAAAAAAACGCAAATAAATGATATCATACTAATATTAGTTCAGTATATCGAAAAGATTTCACAAAAATATTTATTTGAAGAATATCAAATCAACATCAGCTCGATATAGTTAAAACAACAATATTTTTTTAAAAAAACGCGAAATAATGATGATATCGACACGATATAGTTAAAACAACGCAAAATAAAAATGATATCAATATGATATCGTCTTAATGTTGACTCGCTGTGTTGATGATATTGTCAAAATTACAAATAATCAAGTCAAAATCATCTTGATATTGATCAAATAACGATTCTAAAAAAATGCGAATTGGTAAATTCACTTTGATTAGTTCAATAGTTCTTGTCAAAACTGTCAATTAGTTATTTGGTAAATATTGCACAATTGTAATATAATGATCTAATAATTGCTTAATATTACATATCTTGGCAAGTAAAAACTGTTCTTTATTGAAAAAAAGAAATAAACAGACTTTTGTATATTCTTTGGTTTTCAATTGGAAAATTTTCTTTTTTCACTTATTTATTCAAACAAAATATATACTGGTAGCTTCGTTGTTATAGTTAAATATACTTTTTAAAATTGAGAACACTCTAATATATACTTTCATTGTTAAATTAAAAAAGCCTCCCTGATACGACACCTAAGTCCTTTCTGAGTTTCGTATTCTTATTTGTTTTAACTTTGAAAAATCTCGCCTACGTCATTCTTCTTTTGTTCCTATTTTCATAACTCAAAACTCACACTAAAGACTTTTTAAAGCAATATATTTTTACGGACAGGTAAAATCGCGACTTGGTTTTAGACGTTACTTTGAAAAAAAAAATGCGTAATTTTAAAGTGATCATCATGTGACTTTAATTACACAGATTTATGAAAACCGCAATAATTATGTGCATATACACTAAAAATATTCTTTAACTATTGCCTAATAAAATTTGCAAGCACTGGTCAAAATCGATGCTATCAGGTACATATCAGGTACATATCGGGTACCTGATATGTACCCGATATGTGTGAAATATGTGTATGCTATTTAATAATACTACACATATCGGGTACCCAATATGTACCCGTCGGATGCAGAAAATTGGTGACATATAACGTACATATCGGGTACATTTCTCATACATATTGGGTAGTTAAATATCGGTTACATATCATAGATTTATTGGGTACCCGATATATTTTAAAAAAATATCGGACAGATATTATACACTTATCGGATAGTGCTAATAAGTATCCTATATATACCCGATATGTATCCTATTTGTATTTGAAATATAAGCATAATTTCATAATTTTCACACATATCAGATAGCCGAAAAGTATAGCATTTATGGGGCATTAATAGTAGTAGATTTATAATTTAAATACAATTGTAATTTAAAAGTAATTTAATTCATTTAATTGTAATTACTGAAAGTTTTATTTATATTTTCAATCGATAATAAAAAAAAATATTATACAAAAAATATTATAAAAAAATTTACTACTCTTTACACAAATTTACAATTAATGTTCACTTGTTTGCTTGTTTTCATTTCATTATATCTATTTAATTTGAAAGAAAGTAAAATGTTAGTAATAAAAGTGTTAGTATGAATATTAGTAGAAGTGTTAGCAAAAGAAAAGGAACGTTAATAAAAAAATTTTTACATTAGAAAGTGTTAGTATTAATGTTAGTATGAAAGTTAGTAGGAACGTCAATAAAAAAAAATATAAAGTATAAGTATTAATGTTAGTGTTAATGTTAGTAGAAGTGTTAGTAAAAGTAAGGAATAAAAAATGTTTAACAGTAGAACATTGTTAGTAGGAACGTTAGTAGGAACGTTAGTAGGAGGAAACACATTAGAAAAAAATATTAGTAAGAGTGTTAACAGGATGGAAAAAGAAATTTCAACAAAAAATGTACCTTTGTATTTATTTTTTAGAAAAACCAATAAAGTAAAAAACTCGATAGTAGAACATTGTTTAGGACGTTAGTGAGAAGAAATACGTTAGAAAAATATATTAATAAGAGTGTTAAGAATAACATAATAATGGGAAAAGAAATTTCAACAAAAAATATACCTTTATCTTTATTTTTTAGACAAAAACAATAAAGTAAAAATTTGAGAGAGAGAAAAAAAAAAAACGATAAATAAATAATTAAATCGTGATCGTGCAATCACATGATCAATAAAATTATCAATTTTTATTGGTTATTTGGGTAATATTATAAATAACATAATAATGGGAAAAGAAATTTCAACAAAAAATATACCTTTATCTTTATTTTTTAGACAAAACAATAAAGTAAAAATTTGAGAGAGAGAGAAAAAGTTTTTGAAAAAAAAAAAAAAAAAAATACGATAAATAAATAATTAAACCATGATCGTACAATCACATGATCAACAAAATTATCAATTTTTATTGGTTATTTGGATAATATTATATTCAGCCACATCAGCCACAAAATCAGTCACCTATCGAATACACAAGTCAATATTAGCGAAGCAGCACAAACTTGATTATTCACTATTCGTGCTCAACTTGAGTTGATAAAATTATTAAAAAATCACTGATTTTATTAAATTTATCAGAATTTTTATACCTAATTAAAGATGATTAAATTAAGTTTTACTACCGATTTCATTATAACGTTACCAACTTTTTTGTTAATCTTGGATATTTTATTTTGAATTTAAATTGTTCGCTCAAGATCTTTGTGTAATGTATTGTAGATCTGTAATTGTTTTATTTGTAGTCTATAATTGGCAAAAGCTTATTATAAACCAAAATAAAAAACACTATTTATTTACGTATCTGTATTATTAGATTTTACCTTTTTTAGATTTGATATATAATTAAAAAAAAGACCTTTATCTTGATATTTTGGAATCACGATCATAACAATTGAGTTTAGGTCAAGTTTAACTTGTTCATTGTGATTGATTGTATTGTAGATCCGTATCTGTATTATAATTAATATAAAGAAGACAGATCATAACAATCATGACATATTTGAGAAATTAGAACAATTTTCGTAAATGTTCTTGAAGGGTAATTAATATAATAATACAAGGTAATAAAAAATTGTTTATAAAAAGAGGTTTCATCTTTTTTTTTTTCTTACAATAAATTTGTTATCGTTATTTTTATTATATATTCTTTTTCTTAAAATTTGTTGCCGTTATTTTTTATTATTATATATTCTTTTTCTTAAAATGCCCGCAAATTGGACTGATGCAATAACTGAATATTTAATAAGATATAGGAGGTAAAAAATTAAATGAAAACTAATAAATAACTTTGATCATATTCTAGTTTTTTTTTCTCTTACGTTTCCTGATCTAAAAATTAAATAAATAATGTAAAGGAGAAGGAACAACTACTACCATGACATACCTGGGAGGGACCGCTCCGAATTCTGGGAGAGCCTAGCTCGAAGAATTTGGAGACGGTTCCGCGTGAGGTTCACTGGCCAACAGGTAGAAAGAAAGTGGAGAAACTTGGTCAGAAATTTTAATGTTAGTAAAATAATAATAAATCATAAAAAAAAAATTAAAAAAAATAAAAAATTAATAGTATTAATATTTTTAGAATTTCTGTGAATGGAGGAATGGTGCGCAAAATGGAAGGTGGTCCTGGGAAGGAGAAAGGTATTATAGGCAGTTCCGCACAAGGTTTTGGGACAGACCTGGTAATTATTAAGAATTTTTTTAATTTATATTTAAGTTATTTAAGTTCTAAATTTATATATATTTCTTAGGGAACCACCACAGTCGTAGGCGGCGTAGAAACACTGCGCATCGGCGGCCTCAGAATCCGTAAATTATTTTATTTTTTATTTATATTTTTATATTTTTATTATTTTTATTATTATTATTTTTTATTTTTTATTATCTTTTATTATTATTATTTTTTATTAAATATATATATATTTTATATAGTCATCTAATTATTATTTTAATATTTTTACTATTTTATAATTTGATTTGATATCGGCCTATATTCAACTGAAATTAAAAAATTCGACCTCAATTATGAGTAATTAAAGCTTATTATAATAAATTGCTTTTATTCAATAAACATTCATTTTTTTTTTATTAAAGTATTAATTAAATAAACAATCTGTCGTCATATATTATATAATATATTGTAATAATGAAATGTCTCCAATAAATTTTTCATTTAGGCGTGACAGATTTAATACCGCTGATTCTTCCAAAATGTTACTAAAATCTTTCCATAGATCAAATTGAGAGAACTAATCTATCAATTTACAATATAAAATCTTGAAATAATCTTTCACATTTTCAAAATACGTGATCAAACTCATTTTTGCTAAACTGCCGAAACCTTTTGGCGTTTACATGCAATAGTTTCGGCATTTTAATTTAATTTGACGATCATTGATTATCATGATCAATCTATTTTTACGGTTTTCTAAACCATGATTTTTTTTTTATTTTTTTTTTAGGTTGCTGGACTTCCAGACTTGGAATGTAAGTTGGAAGGGGTGGGGGAATTTTTTTTTAATATTAAAGAAACGTTACTAACGTTTCTTTATTTTTTTTTAGGTTGCCAGCCTTCTTGGACAAACCGGACTTGGGAAATGTAAGTTGGAAAGGGTGGTGATTTTTTTTTAATATTAAAGAAACGTTACTAACATTTTTTTCTTTATTTTTTTTAGGTTGCTGGCCTTCTTGGACGAACCAGACTTGGGAATGTAAGTTAGAAAGGGCTGGAGATTTTTTTTTAATATTAAAGAAACGTTACTAATGTTTCTTTCTTTATTTTTTTTAGGTTGCCGGCCTTCTTGGACGAACCGGACTTGGGAATGTAAGTTGGAAAGGGTGGTGATTTTTTTTTAATGTTAAAGAAACATTACTAACATTTCTTTCTTTATTTTTTTCAGATTGCTGGACTCCGGATTTGAAATGTAAGGAGGGAGGGAGGGATATTTTTTGAATATTAAAGAAACAGTTTAAACGTTTCTTTTATTTATTTTAGGTTGCAGTTTCCCTTGTTCCTCTTGATCCTAACGTGATCACGATTAAGAAAAGTTTGAGCAAACTTTTCTTAAAATTGTATTATAAATGACTGTAACTTTTTTATTAATTTATTGTAATAAAATACGTAATAAAATAAAAATATTAACAATAATAATTATACTTTTAAACACTTTACAAAAAATTTATAACTTGATAATGCATTCAACAAATAAGACAATAAAAATTTTTTAACTACATTAAACGAATTAAAAATTTCTAAAAAGAAAAATCTATAAAGAAAGTAAACTCTAAAAAATTTCTTAATACGTTATATAATATGAAATCTAACGTATTAAAATTTGTATCACATATTGGGTACCCGATATGTGTAAGACAGAACTGTGCCCGATATATATTAAATAACATATTGGTGACCAATAGTTTGGATATCGGGGTCTTGGTAATTAGGCATATTTTGAAGTGTAATAAATCGGGTACCCGATATGTAAAAATACCCGATATTTATCCGATTAGCCGCCGATATATAAGTCCCCGATATATACCCGATAGAATTGATTTTGACCAGTGAAGGCTTTATCAACAATATTCAGATTCTCAGATCGCTGCTCATCAAAAGCTTGGAATATCAAGCCACGTTTTTTCTTTTGAAGTTCAAACACGTGATCTTCAATTGTATTCTCAATAAAAAATCTAAAGACAGAAACTGGCCAAGTTTGACCAATTCTATAAATTCGATCTATAGCTTAATCCTCAATACTTGGATTCCACCAAGGATCCATAAGAAAACATTGATTAGCAACAATAAGATTCAATCCCAAAGATCTACATTTTAAACTAATTAGAAGAACCTTTATTTCTGGATCATTGTTGAAATTATTTACAGTCTCTTCTCGCTGATTATGTAACATTTTGCCATCAAATCAAACAAATTTAACATTTGCATCTTTAAATGCAATTTCAATCAAATCAAGAAAAGATGTCCATTGAAGACTACTGATTTATCGTTATTTTGATTTAAAAATTTCAATAAAGCTTCAATTTTGGAACTTATTTTAAAATCATCTAAATTTCTAATTTCTTCTTCTATTTGAATTGTTGTTAATTTAATTAATTGATTCATATTAACTGAATTTTGGCATATCAGACAAGAAAATGGTTCATCTCTAAAACTAACTTTGATGTAATCTTTGTCAAATATATATTTACAAGGAGTAATTGTAGAAGTTGTTAATGGTTTAGAGCACATATAGCAACTTTTATTATTATTAACAGATATTTTCAGGGCAGCCAATCTTTCATCATTCATATTGCTATCAGCATCATTTATTTGTCTCTTACAAAGCTCTATGTGATTGCAAATCTGTCATAATCTCAGGAGCATTTTCAGAAACGTTACATAATTATATTTTAAATTGCTATTTCTTGATTCTTTCCAACTTCTAAATTGTTTTTTTATATTACTTTCCATTTTATTATAAATCTTTTTCTCATCCGTCTTAAACTTAATTTTATGAGTATAGAAATTAATAGAAGGAAGACATACTATAGGACGTCCATTGAATTTTATATCCTTTGTTCTACGAAGACAAATGGCTTTTATTAAGCTTCTAAGATTGTTACCATCTTTAAACTTTATTGTTTTGTTGTTAAATATGCTATTCCATATTTCTAGACTATCAAAAGGAGTGAATTTTAAGAATTTAATTAAAGAATATATATCATTTAATTCGTTCATAATTGGGTTCCTGTAAGAATCCATCTTCTCTCAGCATCCAAATTACATACGGCAATACTTTGTTTTGTTAATTGTGTACGAATAATATGTCCTTCATCTAAGATAACTCAAAGCCATTTAATAGCAAATAATCCACTCCTTTCTTCTATATTTGATTGTGCAAGAATAGCATATGTAGTAATTATTATATTGTAAGTTTTAAGAAATTCTGGATCATTAATTCGATCAACACCATGAAAAATATAATAAGAAAGAGACCCTTTCTTAACATGCATGTTGATTTGGTCAATCCAATTTTCAAGCACACTTAAAGGAGCAACAATCAGAGTAATTTTAGAATATGTGAAATCTAAATTGATTGCAGGTTTGGAAGCTATCAAAGCAATCATTTGTATCATCTTAGCAAGACCCATATCATCAGCGAGTATTTCACCTCTGGTAAGATTAGGGCGTGTTATTGTTGCAAACCTTGCTAATGTATTAAAGTAGAGTATTTTTTTCGTTTGATCCTCCTTTTGAATCCAGAATTGAACTTCCTCATCAATAATTGGCTCTTTAAGGTATTTATTTGATAACATCTAACCAAGACCTTGCTTCTGATACAGAAGTAATTTCGTAATTAATGTTTCTGGTTGTGGTGCTTCTAGGAAATTCAGTTTCTGATTGTGGTACCAAATTCACTTTTTTTGCAATTTCAAAGTCTTTAGGAATAACTTGTAATTTTGGTAGTCTAACAACTGAACTGCTTTTGTTATTTTTATAAAATTTTTTAAGAGTATTTGATGTGTTATTATTAGAATTATTATTATTTTCATTGTTAACTCTTTTAATTCTAAATTTTGGTAGTCCTGTATTATTATTATTGATAGACATTTGAGATTTTATTTGAATAATTTATTATTTGAGAATATTCATAAAAAAAAATTATTTCTCATTAGTATATTAAATGGAAAAGAAACAAAAGATTTTAAATTATTAATAAAAAATATTCTTACGTGAGTATACTGTGGTAAAAAGTGTGAAAAAAATGTACTTACGTATGTATATAAAAAAAATCTAATCTCGAATAAAAAAAAAAGTCATATCTAGATTACCCCGTATAAATAATTTTGAATTGTGCGATGTGTGATTCATCTGCGGCACTTGTGTGATGACTGACTTCCAATAAATGGATTACTTTATTGTAGATTAATATTTTATTCTTACAACATTATGCAGCGTAGTATAGTAAAAAAAGAAAATCTTTTATTATATGCAATGCAGAAATATCAATATTCGGTACAGATTGAAATGGTTATTTTTATAAATCCCATGAGATTGACTTATATAACATCATTATATATAGCATGCTTTTAAATTTGATTAAGATTAAATAATGTTTAAAATAAAGTTTTTATAAATATTTTAAGTATTTATAATATAATACTTTATAGATCTTATATTTATTATTAAAAGTTCTGCATACATTTTGATTTTTAATAGTTTATTTATTTCTCTATTTACTTATGATCAAATCGTACATATTTAAAAATCTAAAGTTGCAATCAAATTAATATATAGTTTCTTAAGAGGAATGAGGTAGTAAATATGAATTATTTATATATTTTTTTGATGAAAATTTAATAAATTTTTCGATTTATTATTATTGTACTATTATTTTATAAAACTAAAAGATGCCAACTAAGAAAATAAAAAAAAAATAACACGTTCTGGATTAATTATAATAATGAAAAAGATATTTATCTCTTTAGAATGCTTTTTCCTTTCCTTTACTGTTACCAGCTTTATTCCCTCTTCCTCTTCCCCTTCCTCTTCCTCTTTCTTTTCCTCTTTCCTGTCCCCTTCCCCTTCCACTTCCCCATCCTTTGCTTCCCCATCCTCCGCTTCCCCTTCCCTTTCCACTTCCCTGTCTTTCATTTCCACTATTATTACTACTATTGCCATCGTCATTATCAGTAACTTCCTTCTCCTCCTACTGTTGCTTTTGAATACCTCTATACTCCTGCTGGGTATAATAGATTCCTTTTTCGATTATTATAAACTATCGTTTTGCACTTTTTCTATTTGGTAATCGTTCAAATAAATTGGGTGTGAGACCGGTTACAAGATCGAATATTACAAAACTTTTATTGCATATATTCCACAACTTGTTTATTCTCTCAGCTGAAGTTCTGTAGCTTCTCCATTGTCTTTGCGTCAGTTTTTCTTCAGCTTTCTTAAAAAAGTTTTCTAATATATCTTTAGCTTTTGAAGTATTCGTTTCGCCAAATGATTTTGGCTCAGAAGTGATTGCTTCTAATGTTTTCTTATATAACTCGTAAAAATACGAGTATCTCCTAACATTTCTTCTTCTTGATAATTCAGAAGTTTCATCTTCTAATTTTATTTCATCCAATATTGTAAGTATATCCTCTATTAATAAAGACATATTACCATCGTCTACTTTATCTGGAAAATTAATTCTTGAATTATGATCATCATCAATATTTTTAGTTAGGGAAATAGCTCCTTTTATTTTGGAGCCATCAAACTCCATTCCCTTTTCCAAATAATTATCATAATATTCCTGTAGATTCTGTATATATTTTTTGTTATCGTAATTAAGTTGTATCATGGGGGGTTTATTGGCAGACGATCTTGGACTGTTCTTAAATAATATATTAGCCATGTAACGGCTAATATATCTTCCTTAAGATTTTATCATTAGCTGTCTTTTCTTTATATAAAAGATTGATCCCTATTGTTGTATTATTATTGCTATTGTCTTCAGCAGGTAATCGCTGAAGTATATAGGAGTTATCTAGAAACCTGCTCTCTTCTGTTTCTATAAACGTTGCTCAGGCATGTAAAATGTTAGTTTTACATCTAGTGAACCCGACAGAAGTACTGCAGTCAATTTTTGTTCATCTATATTCAAAATTATTTTTTTACAATTGCTACCATTCATGCTTCTTAGAGCAACCAACCCATCTTTCAAAGTATTTGCGGGAATATTTTCTAGAAATTGCTGGACTTCGTAATAATCTTCTGAAAGAATTTCAATTGTGTCTTGAATAAAATAAATTTGTAATGCGATAATTAATAACAGATTCTCATAAAAAAAGTCAGATTTTTTACATAATGTATGATTCTATAGCTACTAGAATAGTATATGTATATAATAATATATATATTTTACCTTTTTCTTTCAAGTTTCCTACTGAGATTAATTTGACTTTTTTTGCTTCTTTACTTTCAATAGGCTTTTCGTCCTTCCTTTTTCTCGACGAACCTACTATCACAATTTGTTCATCTGACGAACCTGCTATCACAATTTGTTCATCTGACAGACCTGCTGTTACAATTTGTTCATCTGATGGACCTGCTGTCACAATTTGTTCATCATTTTCTAAGGACGGAGAATTTTTTAATGGAATTATATATGGGGAATATTTATGTTTGATCCTTTTCTGGGAGATCTTGGAACTAAACTTTTGGTCCAATTCAGAAGGTGAATCACTTTCTGAGTTGGTCTCATTTTCTGAATTGGATTTATCTTCAGGATGAAATGATGGCGAAGGTTGGGACATTTTAAAAATTTACGAAACCAGACAAATTTCTTGATTGTTTATTATGATGATTTTTCTGATTTTTTTGAAAAGGAATTTTATCTCTTTTTATATATATATTTTTTTAATTGTACTATATGATAAACACCATTCGATTAAATAATATGTGCTTTTATTGAGGAATTAGTCAAAATCATGTAATCTTAGTGCTATAATTACGCGAGTAATTAATTAAAATAATGATATTTTTTAAGTGATGTGAAAGGCTGACACATTATAATATTTGAAGATCTGCAATCAATTATAAATATTACGCATATAATTAGATATTTTTAAATGACATTACGCAGGCACAGCACATAATTAATTATTTGACACACTTAAAATTTTTAAGACTAAGACGCCTCTAAAATCACAAATATAACAATGGGAAATTCATTATAAAGTTGGAATGATTCTGATGTAGTAATAATATAAATATCAAAATTGTAATTGGTTAATTCAGTTTACACAAAAAAATTTAAATTTTTCTTGCTAAATAAGAATCAAAAAAATAATAATACATATATCATTCTAACCAGAATAATTGTTATTCACTACAAAGTTTATTGGATAGGAATCACGAGAAATTTTTTAAAGAATGGCATTCAAATGCCTTTCTTATGATAATTAATTAATAAAAAAAAAGTCACAGTCACAAAGTTTAAATCACAAGAAATTTTTTTAAAGGATGGCATTCGAATGCCTTTCTTATAATAATTAATTAATAAAAAAAAGTCACAATCACAAAGTTCAAATCACGAGAAATTTTTTTAAAGGATGCCATTCGAATGCCTTTCTTATGATAATTAATTAATAAAAAAAAAGTCACAGTCACAAAGTTCAAATCACGAGAAATTTTTTTAAAAAATGGCATTCGAATGCCGTTCTTATGATAATTAATTAATAAAAAAAAAGTCACAGTCACAAAGTTTAAATTACGAGAAATTTTTTTAAAAGATGGCATTCAAATACCATTCTTATAATAATTAATTAATAAAAAAAAAGTCACAGTTACAAAGTTCAAATCACGAGAAATTTTTTTAAAGAATGGCATTCGAATGCCGTTCTTATGATAATTAATTAATAAAAAAAAGTTACGGTCATAAAGTTCAAATCACGAGAAATTTTTTTAAAGGATGGTATTCGAATGCTGTTTTTATGATAATTAATTAATAAAAAAAAAATCACGGTCACAAAGTTCAAATCATGAGAAATTTTTTTAAAGGATGGCATTTGAATGCCGTTCTTATGATAATTAATTAATAAAAAAAATCACGGTTTGCGAAATTTATTGGATAAGATTAAAATAATTTTACCCTTGTATTAAATTAATTTTGACAATAGATTTCCAAAATTATTGAACCTCCATAATAAATTAAAAATTGCATCTATTTTTTCAATAAAAACAAAAAATATTTTTTCTTTATTTAATATTCTAGGAAAACGGCCTGACGTGAAGAAAAAAAAATGACAAAAGAAGAAATTTCAATAAAAAGAAATTGAAATTTCTGATCTCCAGATAATGTACCAAGAATTTCAAAAGCTGTTGAGACAGCTGGAGAACAAATAATTGCCAAATTAAACAACAAAATTGAGCAGGAAAACGCATATCTATTAAAGTGGATCGATATTTTTTCAGAGCAAATTTCAAGCCAGGAAGAAGAGATACATAAACTTAAATTAAAGTTTTATTTATATTTAGCACAATCATCATCGTCTACACTGCAGCCATCACCCTCATCATCGTCATCTTTTAAAAGTATGGATGAGCACTTTAACACAATCAAGTCAGTAATTTTTTAGATATTAAATAATTTTTTAATAAATTTCATTTTATAATTAATGAATAATTTCATTTTTAAGTAAAAGGTTTACTTTTTTGAAAACCATTTATAAATTTAATAAATAATATTTTACATTTATCTTGTACATATCATGTTTAAATATATTTTCTTACTAATAAATAATAATAAAAAAAAGTATTTGTAAAGGTTTAACTGGGAAATTTTTGCCTGCCTAATAGGATATGGGGAAATTTTTACCCGATAAACTCTATGAGAATAATTGCTATAAGGTAGCATAGTAATCAAACCTGAAACCTGGTATTATGCTAACTACTCTATCACATGCAATTACTAGTAAAGAGAAATTTTGTTGATTTCATTTAATTATAAAAATTTACGTGATTTTCAATTTTTATTAGTAGAATAATGATTAGCAGGAAACTTTCTCCTGTAGTTACATATATATTCATTCTCTGCAAATTGTTACACTAAATCATTTCTTACCAATTTCACAAACGAAAAAAAGGATCATTTAATATGATACGCTAATGTTAAAGACTAATTAATATAAATTAAATTATTTATATTATAGCGATATTTAATTTAGAGGACTGGATATTCACGTATTCAATTAATATTGTAATCTGCACAGATTCAGATATTTTAATTAATGTTATCTGAACCCTGTTACCAACAATAATAACATAATCAAGTTGATTGCTCCGCTTTTTAATCAAAATAGAATCTATTTTGAATATAAAGATACGATATGACCAAATAACCATGATCCACTATCATCACTTATTCTTGTTATATACAGCAAGGAGAACTTGACACTGATTTAAAAATACATAGCAATTTTATTGTTTATTGTATTTTCATTTTTATGTTTTCTATCGCATAATAAACTAATATAAATAAAATAAAAATGTAGTTAATTCAATCAATGTCAAACAAAAATTGATGGAATCTTGGTCCCTGAATATTTTCCGCATATATCCTACAGTCATCTATTTAGATTACGAAATTAGCTTCTTTAATATGCAATATGAAATTAAGTTTGATCTCTCCGTTTTTATAAATCAAAAATAGGAATTTTTAAACATGAAGACACGATATGATTAGATTAACCGTATAACTGCACATAATATAGTTGATTCAATATTGAAATCTTGGACCCTGAATATTTTCCGCATATATCCTATTAGATTATGAAATTAACTTCTGTAATAATCTAAAATATGATCTCTCTATTTTTCTAAATTAAAAATAGGAATTTTTGAACATGAAACACGATATGATTAGATTAATCGTATAACTGCACATAATATAGTTAATTCAATATTGAAATCTTGGCACCTGAATATTTTCCGCATATATCCTATTAGATTGCGAAATTAACTTCTGTAATGATCCAAAATATGAAATTAAGTTTGATTTCTCTGTTTTTCTAAATCAAAAATAGGAATTTTTGAACATGACAACACAATATGATTAGATAACCATATAACTGCACATAAAATAGTTGATATATTGAAATCTTGGTCTCTGAATATTTTCTGCATATATCTTACAGTTATCTGTTTAGATTACGAAATTAACTTCTGTAATAATTCAAAATATGAAATTAAGTTTGATCTCTCCGTTTTTTAGAGTCAAAAATAGGAATTTTGAATATAAAGACACGATAACTGTATAACCGTACATATAGTTGATTCAATATTGAAATCTTGGACCCTGAATATTTTCCGCATATATCCTATTAGATTACAAAATTAACTTCTGTAATAATTCAAAATATGAATTTAAGTTTGATCTTTCTGTTTTTTAAAGTCAAAAATAGGAATTTTAAATATAAAGACACGATATGATTAGAAACCGTACATATAGTTGATTCAATATCGAAATTCTAGACCCTAAATATTTCTTGTATATAATATTCTACAATCATCTTAACAAGTTCATAACGTTAAAAAAATGAACAAACGCAACAAACAAATAAAAGGTATATCTTGATTTTTATTTATATAAGAAGTGTCACGTATTAATATTATCATAATAGTTTCTCGTAATAGAGTTCATGAAAACACTTTCTAACAAGAAGAGAGAGAAATAGAGAAGAGGGAGAGTGAAAGAAGAGAAAAAGAAAGAAGAGAAAATGAATTAGAAAGAGAAGGTAGAGAAAGAGACGAAAGAAAAACAGAAAGAAGAGAAAATGAATTAGAAAGAGAAGGTAGAGAAAGAAACAAAAGAGAAAAGGAAAGAAGAGAAAAAGAGAGAAGAGAAAGAGATAGGATGGAAAGAGAAAAAGAAGAAAGAGAAAGAAACGAAGAAAGTGAAAGTGATCAAGATGGTAAACCTTTTTTTTTATATATTAATTTTACTCTTTTACTGTTTACTGTACAATAAATAAATACTGATTTTTTTTTTTTACTTATAATGTAATATAAGATATTCCTCCTCAATTTGAGGAGATGACCAACTAATTACAAATTTGTAATTGGTTAATCGCTAATCTAGAAATATTAAATTTAGCTAATTAAATGTTTACTGCGAAATCGCAAGATATTGGAGTTTCAAAGACTGCATCTTATGATAATACCAATAACGTAATATCATATAGAAAAATTTATGATTGGCTAATAGTGTCATTTCAGATAAGGAAACAATTAATAACGTTATATTATTATATATTAATAGGACAATTATAGGCTTTTTGACGAAGAGTTGAAATGTTTATTTTTAAGAAGTCGACACCCTTCACGTTCCGCTCTACAATAACTCATTTATAAAATATTTAACCTTGCATTATTCAAAAAAAAGGCCAAAAAACTGGTGCAAGATGCCAGTAAAAAGTTCACCAATTACTGCAACAAATTCAACGAAGCAAACATATTACTTGTAAAGACATGCAAGGAATAAATAGGTAATTACTATTTTGTTATTAGTTTAATAATATAATATTATTATTATTTGAGTTTATATTTCTTACTATTTTAGGGAGTTCTCTGATCATGAGGTCAATGAATATATCTCAGAGAAAATAGTTGTTAAGAAAATACTACGATGTCAACTTGTCATTGTTGATGTAAATGAATTTAAAAAATTAATTCATTGGAAAAATTAATAGAATTTACGTGTGAAAGCTTCAAGATCTATTGGAAATCTAAGGACTTTGAAGCGATTAAGAAATTAGATCACATCATTAGGGATATATATATTCTATCGCGAAGCAGTCTTAACATCGCTAATAATTTGACAGTATATATTTATTATTTATTCTTCAATTTTTGCTTATAGTTAATATATTCTAATTTTCTTATTTTCAGTTATAAATGAATGTAATCCAATTAATAAACAAGCAATAATATTAATAAATGTTTATTGTACCTAAATAATTATTTTAAGTAATAAATTTTAATTTTTTTTTTTTTTTTTTGGTGATGAAATCGTATATATATTTATTAAGTTAGATAGGATTACATAGCAATTTCTTCTATTTTATATGTAATACTTCCAGCCTAAGCCAGTTCAGACATTCACTCTTCTATAGTCAAAATTAAAATAATTAACACCATTAACTATATTAAAATTAAAAAATAAAAAATAAAAATTAAAAATAAAATAATCAGTTTAAATAATGGTCTTATTTAAAAAATATTTAATCAGTGGGAGAGGTTGAAAGGAAGGTAACTAAGGAACTAGTACCGATGTTTTGATTCAACTATTAACAGCCTTTTAAACTAATGGGATAGCTTGTTGTTTTTATTTTGAGCGAGAGCGAAGATCGAGGGGCGGTGGAGTAGGTATATCCATGAAAATATCATTATAGATTTTAATGTCTCTTAATCCACGGGAGGGTCGAGTTGATGGGTTATCAGCCGTGATTAGTCTAATGATGCCTTTATTTGTAGATGACGTAGTAGGAGAAAATTGTGATGATTGAGTAGTGGAATTAGAGATCCTATAACGATTGTCTACTGCATCTTCAGAATATTGATCATTTGATTAGGGTTAGGGTTATCTTAGGGTTCGAGGTGTATGGGTGCTCTAAATTATTTATAGAGTAATATAGTATACCGATAAATTTGACTAACGACGTCGTTTATCAACTTTAGTGGTAAATCTAACGTCGTTGTTGTCGTCAAATGGCTCACTTATATACTTATTCAATCACCTATTAAAACTATATTTTCGAATCTTTACCAATAAAAACCCAGGAACATACATGTTGTTCCACACCAAACGCCAAGAAAAATAATATTCTTATTACGGCGACACATTTTTCATTCTAAAATGAAGACATATGCTAAAATTAATTAAACTCCTGAGCAGTGAATATGAAACGTGAAATGCCAAGCAATTCTCTAAAGAAAAGTCAAGGGGAAATCCGCCAGTAATTATGCTATAATAGGAACTATTAACTTTATTTGGAAGTTCATCCGAAATTAATCAAATAAACATTATGAAATACCTAACATTTTGTATCAATGCCAAGTTTTTTGGTGTAAACTATGCGGTTTCACTAATTTATAATAAATTAATAATACAAAATTAAAAAGGATTTAATCAACTGGGACTCGGTCAAAACCTTTAGGGTTAACGGAAAAACTTTTACCCGACTTCCCGTAGGACAACGGTAAATAGTTTAACCGGCATCACGTGACTGCGCAGTTGCGCAGTTCTGGTTGCGTCACTGCTGCGCCATGCCGCAGTGTTTGCGTTAACGTCGATCATTACACAAGTCAATTTTGGGACTAGGGTTATCGATCGTCACGTGATCTGAGTAACCTAACGCAAGCCAGCCAGCTACGGCCTTTCGGTCACATGACTGGCTGCTTACGTCATCCTAACTTTACTGCGCCAAAATGTACAAAACGTCCGGCTAGGGTTGTGGTCTTGGGTAAACTTTTACCCGACTGGATAAACATCGGCCCGCGCTTAGGGTTGTGATTAAGTGTTACACCCTGCGGAAAAACCTCTGATTGGCTAATCGGCTTAGGGCTAGTCACGTGAGAGCGGAAAAACTTCTCATTGGCTGCGTCGGTTAGGGTTAGCCACGTGACTTAGGGTTAGGACTTAGGGTTAGGGTTAGGGTTAGGGTTAGGGTTAGGGTTAGGGTTAGGGTTAGGGTTAGGGTTAGGGTTAGGGTTAGGGTTAGGGTTAGGGTTAGGTTAGGGTTAGGGTTAGGGTTAGGTTAGGGTTAGGGTTAGGGTTAGGGTTAGGGTTAGGGTTAGGGTTAGGGTTAGGTTAGGGTTAGGGTTAGGGGTTAGGGTTAGGGTTAGGTTAGGGTTAGGGTTAGGGTTAGGGTTAGGGTTAGGGTTAGGGTTAGGGTTAGGGTTAGGGTTAGGGTTAGGGTTAGGGTTAGGGTTAGGGTTAGGGTTAGGGTTAGGGTTAGGGTTAGGGTTAGGGTTAGGGTTAGGGTTAGGGTTAGGGTTAGGGTTAGGGTAGGGTTAGGGTTAGGGTTAGGGTTAGGTTAGGGTTAGGGTTAGGGTTTAGGGTTAGGGTTAGTTAGGGTTAGGGTTAGGGTTAGGGTTAGTTAGGGTTAGGGTAGGGTTAGGGTTAGGTTAGGGTTAGGTTAGGGTTAGGGTTAGGGTTAGGGTTAGGGTTAGGGTTAGGGTTAGGGTTAGGGTTAGGGTAGGGTTTAGGGTTAGGGGTTAAGGGTTAAGGGTTTAGGGTTTTAGGGTTAGGGTTAGGGTTAGGGTTAGGGGGTTAGGGTTAGGGTGTAGGGTTAGGGTTAGGGTTTAGGGTTAGGGTTAGGGTTCGGTTTGGTCCCTTAGGGTTAGGGTTAGGGTTAGGGTTAGGGTTAGGCTTAGGTTAGGGTTAGGTTAGGGTTAGGGTTAGGTTGGGTTAGGGTTTAGGGTTAGGGTTAGGTTATTGGTTAGGGTATAGCTGGTTAGGGTTAGGGTTTAGG